>VWZP01009694.1:0-32103 GCA_013396995.1 Dicaeum eximium
TTTTTCCATTATGTTCCAATCTGTCTGTTCCAATGCAGTCAGAGTATATATAATCTAGTGTAATTGTTTTCAGTTTGTATATGTTGTGTAACTGTTATATGTCTGTAACTTACGCCAGTGCTAATTTATTGAATTTTGGTTTTCTGGGGTTTATTAAGATTTGTAGGAAACCTTAGCCAAAGTAGGTATTTACAACTCATTTTGAATGGTCTTGAAGAACAGTATTCAATTTCAGATCTCTTTCTCCTCCTCTCACTAGAAAAGTTTCTGCATAGCAGGAGGAATAAAGATATATTCTCTCTGACAGACTAAAGAGCTAATAATTGCAGTTGTGACCTTGGTCTTGAATTCATTTGAGCTAGAAAACTGATTACCTATCTACGCTAAAGCCTTGGTTAGGAAAAGAATCTTAAAAGGATAATTCTTGAGGGGGATACTTCAGTACTTTCTTTGAAACTATTTTTGTAGTTTCCTCCTCTCTGTCCAGATTAAGGAGATGCTGTTAGTTTTGTGCATTCAGGAGATGGAAGGCTTCCTGTTCTAGGTCAGGGGCAGGATTGGCTGAATTTCTTTACTGCAGTTGCCTACACTCTTACAGCATAAGCATAATTCAGCATAACTCTTTCATTTTGGGATAAAGGTTATACTTAAAGTCAACTTGAATGAACATACATTTCTGCTTACATCCCCAGCCCTATGAAGTATGTGAAGTTCACTGGGGTAAAATGAGCTAAACCACATCTTCTCTGACATACATTGTGTTGCACTGCTAGTATAAACCTATAACTCTTCAAAAGCAAGATAACTGATTCCTTTCCTTAACCAACCGTCTTTCCTTTTCAGCCACAGATGTAACCTGTGGTATGCTATGAAGTGGCAGTCCTGTACAGCTGATGCTATTCATCTTGCCAGTTATTAATTGGGTTAACTCACCTTTTCTGCGTGCTTTTCCTTCCATGTAAAGCACATTGAAGGTCCAAAATGTAATTGTTGGATTCACTGCTTTGTTTCTTTCATTGTAACATACAAAACCTAATATATTAATGAAGGCTACCTTTTCAGTATTTAAAAATATTTCCTGAGTTTTCAGGTCTTTACATTGAAGTTTGTCTATTATGAATGTTCCACAGTCTGTCTTGGTTTAAAAAGACAGGTGTCTGCTAAGGAAGGCAGGAGCTTCTCCTGAAATGGAAAAGGTAAACCCCCTCCCTCCGAATTACCACAATTTTTGAAATTAAAAGGCTCTCAGTCAAAGATATGGGAATAGGAGTAACAGTTCTTTACTAGAGAAACTGAAAATACAAATGTAGTTAGTACAAACAAAAACTATTTGACAGAGTGAGAATACGACCTGACACCCTGTGGGTCAGGGTGTTGATAACAGTCCGAATGAATGGTAGCTGTAGTCCTCCTGGAGTGGCAGATGTGGTTCTGTTAAAGTGGTGATCCTGTAGAAGGGGGTAGTTTTCCTCTGAAGGTCTGGTGGTGGTGTAGATGGGCCTGGTCTTCTAGGAATCCAGTGGAAAAGACAGCTGCACCTCTGGGAATCCAGTGGGAAAAACCTGCTCGGGTGTCCCCAGATCTCTGATTATATCTGGGTATGAATCTTGGTTCCTCCCCCTGGGTGGAGCATCTCAAAATGGGATGATGTAATTTTATCAGTCATTTATCATGAGCAGTGAGGCTCAATGGCTCATTAACAGAAGATATCTCCCTGGAGGGAGGATTGGTTGTGGAAAAGATAAAGAAAACTGCCCAATTAACAGAATATAACTTAACAGATGCAAAGAGAATACACACTTATTTTACAATCCAGGACACATAGTTACTTTAGAGTTCTTAAACATTCTCAGATACTAAGAAGTGATACTAAACATTTCAGCATCAATTGCATCAGTTCTATTCACTTTTTTTTTTCTCTAAATTGCATAAGGACTTACTCAAATAAATAAATTGTATGGCTTGAAAAATCCAGAGTCCTAGAATATAATAGTAGACTTCCATCTGCTTCCATGTGCTAGGTTGCGAAGTATAAAGTGTTAAACACACAAAGTGTTGAACTGGAGTGGAGATTCTGGTTTGGTTTTGCACTATAGTGATTAATTTCAAATTAATTCATGTTGAATAGAAGTCTCTTACTGAAAGGAGCCTACCAATTCAATGTAACACTATAAACAGGAAAAAAGTCTTACTACTTTAAAGTCATTTAATATAAATTATGATAGCAACTATTCTGCAGTCCTTGTACAGATATTTGGTATGATTTTTTAAAAAATGAAAGTCAAGTAATATTATTTATGTTATAGCTATGAAGTGCTACAATAACCACAGGAAAAAACTAAATAATCAATTTATTCTAGGTCCTGTATTTCATTCACCATTCCTCTCACTGTGGTACATGTGCAAGCAAATAAGAAGGAAAGCACATTACTTAGTCGTGGATACTGAGCTTTGATGCCAGGGAGAAATATGCTAGGAAAGTCTATTATCTAGTCTAATGACATTCCATCCACACTGGTGATAAGTAGCAGGTGGTGATGGATTGTTTTTCATGCTATTTGACTGATATAAATGCATTAACTTTTACCAGTTCATCAACTCCAAAGATTATGAAGTAGGCAGCAGGATTGTCCTGAATAAGGCATTATAAATATGATCTTATTCTGTTCCAGTATCAAATTATATCCTGCTATGTATTGCAGCACTGGGGCAATGAGAAGTCTGCTGGAGCTGTTGACAGTTTCAGCAAGGCAGATTGGTGTGTTGGCTTTGCAGAAATATGTAAAAAAAAAACTCTATATTAAACTCTTTCTTTAATAGAGTTTCTTGTTTTTTTCACGTGAGGAAAGTAAAAGCAAATATGTTTGTAATGGAAAGACAGGGTGTTTCACTGAGAGATGCAGACTGATAGGCTAAACGTAAAACTAATTGCGGACTCCTCTTCGAGCATGGTGGGTGTTTCATGGGCACAATGTTGCCTCTGAAAGTGCCTGGGCCTTTCTTTGTGGAAAAAAGCCCTCCACTCTGGAGCACATGTTCCTGCTCTGGATGGGCCTTTATCCCCTCCCAGCTGCTCTAGCTGGCTAGCCAGCTGCTGCACCAGACTCGGCTGCAGTGCAGGTCATTGCTTGGCAATTTCAGTGTACCATCATCACCGGTTAATGATTTGGCTATTCTTGAGCTGACTTTCATTATCTAGTCAGCAAGTGCTTGGGGAACACTTTTTAACCTAACACACATAAATTCTTACTTAGTCTGGAGTTACTATAAAAGTAGTATGTATGTCAGTGTTTGGGAATACTATAGGAACACTCTAATAAATAGGAGCAGACCCTGATGGTAGTGTCAGTGCAAGGCTGAAAAGGGAGTAGTTCTAAAGATTTAACCTGTTTTTTGGTTTCTGACTGCTACCTGGATTTGCAGGGTAGCATTGTTTTACCTACTTACTTGGGTGTTGCAAGGAAAGCCATGTAAATAAGTGTGGCATTTTTGAATTTATATGTATACATTCTTTACAGATTGCCATATATTTCTTCTTCAGTTTACAGGACACTGTTAAGCCACTGAAGAGAGAATGGATCGATTCATATATTGATGAAAACCTTTTTCTTTATTCTTGCTGGTATTTTTTTCCTGAAATAAGATGATGTACTGAAAAAAACCTTATTTTTTATTCAGTAATAGCACTGTTTTGGTGGAGATAATGTACCTGAATAACGCTTTTTTTCCTTTAAGTGTTCATGCGTTGCCAATTAAGCCGATTACAGAAAGGACATGCAACAGACGAGTGGTTTCAACTCAGTTCCCATATACCACTGAAAGGTATTGAGCCAGGATCTTTGCGTGTTCGAGCACGATATTCTATGGAGAAGATCATGCCAGAAGAGGAGTACAGTGAGTTTAAAGAGGTATGAATTTGGGTTTAACCATCCATGGTTTATCTGTTGAATCTAGTATTTTTCATTGGTTGAGAGGGATCTCAGTAATACTGATTGATGTAATCAAATAATATTTTAAAATATTATTTATATATTTTTTATTTAAATATTTTAAAAATATTTTTAAATATAATATCTTTATATCTATCTATATATATAGATAGATATATAGATATAAAGATATAATATTTTTCCAAAGCTGTTATGTGTAAGGAGAAGCTTCTGAATATTTAAAAATTGTTTTTCTTTCAGCTTATACTCCAGAAAGAACTTCATGTAGTCTATGCCTTATCACATGTTTGTGGACAGGATAGGACACTATTGGCTGGCATTTTACTGAAGATTTTTCTTCATGAAAAGCTTGAGTCCTTGTTGATACGAACACTAAATGACAGGGAGATAAGCATGGAAGGTACTGCACTAAATCGCACAGAAGTTTACTGGAATTCTGGGCAGGTGGGGAGGAAAGGGTTTTGGTGCTTTTTTTTTCCTCCTCCTTTAGTTGCAGCTTATGTCAAAGAATAACCATGTTCTTCCTCTCCTTTCAATGTCTCTTATTTTCAGTTTTTCTCTCTCCAATTTTTTTTTCAGATGAAGCTACTACCTTGTTCCGGGCCACCACTTTAGCAAGCACACTTATGGAGCAGTATATGAAAGCCACAGCAACAAGTTTTGTTCATCATGCACTGAAAGACTCCATATTAAAGATCATGGAGAGCAAGCAGTCCTGTGAGGTGATACCTTAAACTGTGTTTTTAAACATTTCAGTTTGTTGACTCAATAGTCCATTAATTGTTAACTGTTGTGTTTACATTAAATATGAGTTGTAGAGACATTTAATAATCTCTTAGAAATAGACTTTGTTTACATCAGAAATAGAGAAGCTGAATTCATTAAGAGATGTTTTTATATTTTTTTCCTGGATTTTGGCTTGAAATGTTATTCATAGTAGAACTTATTAAGTTTTTTAATCAAAATTTCTTTCAATTATTTACAAGGTATTCTCTAGCTGTTACCAAATGTCCTAATCTAGGTAACTCTTGTCAAACTCAAGATATTGTAGAAGTCAAGGTCTGAACTTCTGTTTTAATTGTAAAATTCCATATTAATTTGTTGTTACTGATCCTGAAACTCTTTTTAAAAAGACCCTCCTAACTTCGTGTTTCACTTTAATGTCATTGTGGAAAAGATGGGAGTCATCAGAAATTTGGATTGAGAGAGACAAAAAAGTCACTCAGATGAAAAGTGGTGAATATCCAAGCTGATAAAAGCCAAATATGAAAGTTACAACTGTATATTAGAACTTAAAACTGTTGCTTCGCATTCCCTGACAAGCCACTGAAACATGCTTGAGTTCTGTAAGAGACTTGTGTAGCAGCAGAATATTTAATTTGCTTTGGAACAGTACTCAATGTGGAATATTCAGAAACTATATATATGTAGATAGAAGAATAAACCTAATCTTTTTCTGTTTTAGTTAAATCCCTCGAAGTTAGAAAAAAATGAAGATGTAAACACTAATTTGGCACATCTACTCGGTATACTTTCGGAATTGGTGGAGAAAATATTCATGGCTGCAGAGATACTGCCCCCGTAAGTTTGCACTTTTCTGTTCAGATTTATATTTGAAAATTCCCATTTCCATGAATAACATTGCACCTTAAAATGACATTCTTACTGATTTATCATAGTGTTGCTGTATAGAGACAGAGGAAGATAGATAGGGGGAAAATAACACTTCTGGGAATTAATAGTGTTTTACAAAAGCCTCTGGCTGGCACATTTGTTGTTTTTTTTTTAAAAAGGAGAAGCTACTAGACTCGAGAAATCAGGGACAAAATAGTAGTAAAATAATGAATTCATATTTTTACAAAAATGTAGAAAACAGTGGTAGTTACCAGACAATTACATGTATTTGTCAGTCTTCCTCCTTGAGAAAAAGACGGAATTATTAACAGCATAATAAAAATAAAGGTAGGTAGTAATAGTGATACCATTCTATGCCTGTTTTTGTCTGCTAGGGAAATGCAGAGGCCATTTTTTCCCTGCTTCTTTCAATTGATAAAGTAACTTGGTTTTATACCTCAGATTTGAATAATCTAATAAAAAGTGGATCGTACAGAGTTTCCTTTAATAGTGTCATTAGCTTTTAAAGTATATGAAACTCTCAGTTTTGATTCATTGGAGTAGCATGGAATTTTCTTTTGTGTTAGTGCTGGCAAGATTAGCATTGAAAATTGCAGTTATTTTAAGTATATGATGCAGTGATCAACATTTTCTGAAATACACCACAAATGTCCTTTTTTTCTTTAATGGGAGAGGACTATTGCTGTGGTGCTTAACTTTGTCTTTTTTCACTGTGCATCATGTATAGAAAGAATAGTTTTTCTGTAGTTAAGAGAGAAACTAAAAGAAAAATCAACCATCAAAATGGTCTTTTTTCAAAAAGGAAATACTACTTAAGGAAACAATTACAAAACATTTAATGCACATCTGAATGATCACAGAATTGCACAGAATGGTTTTTCTTTGTCATTTATAAAGTTATAAATTTATAAATTATAAATTTTTAAAACAAACTTTTAAAATAGAATTTTTATAGATTTGTTAACTAAGAGGTAATTTATCATTTAAAGATTTGTCTAAGTTATTAATATAAAGTTGGTAGTAGTTCTGCATCAAATAGGAGGTTGGTCTAGGTCCTTTCTGACCAGCTTTTTTGATTCTGTAAGTTTAATGGAATGAGTAATTAGATACTATTTCGGCAGGACATTGAGGTATATTTATGGGTGCCTACAGAAGTCTGTTCAAAACAAGTGGCCAGCTAATACTACCATGAGAACCAGGGTTGTTAGGTAAGTTACTTGTCAACCTTATTCTGCAAATATTTCTTTCAAGCCTTGTTGAAGACATACTTCAGTGTACTTACCTATGTTTCTTTCAGTGACAGAACTGTATGAACTTATACAGGTTACTGTAGTGTTTAAGATATTTATGATGATGAAGCCAATGTCCCAGTTAAAGACTGAGCTTGCTGGATTCTTGGTCTTCTTCTTAGAGCCTTACCAGAATAAAATGTAGTATAGAGGTCAGTATAGCTTTAACTAATGGTTTTAACTTTGAATTTACAGTACTACAGCCCAATCATGTTGAAATATTCTGGAGGTCCTCTGAAAATGCTGCTGGAGGTTACAGAACCTGGCTCTTCTGAACTCACACCAGCCACCAAACTCCAATCGACATTAAACTGGCACAATACAAAACTAACTCTGTTCATTGCCAGGGCAGGTCAAACAAAAACCTTTGACAAAGCTGCAGTCTTGACACTTTTCTCTAAACATAACAAGGATTTTAAGTGTGTCAGAGCCTCATCTTTCCTTTTGTGGTGTCAGGCAGTTGTATGGTTAGCAGAGGTTAATCTCCCATGGAGGGACCTTTCAGAGTATTTGTCTTTGGGTTGTATTTATCATTTTGACACCAGAAGCCTTACGTGTTGCATACTGTGAAGCAGTATTGCCTTCAAATGGAGACTGTTCTACTTGAGAGTTCCTTTTGCTCTGAGGGGCTAAGCTGCTGGAAGGGTGTAAAGCTCAGTAGTGAATTCTGTATCTTTGGCTGTTCCTCCCCAGCTCCAAAGAGGACCATGTGGCTTTCCTTAGTAGACACACAGCTCACTTTCAAAGATTTCACAGTGATCTCCCCTAGATGCTAAAAATATTTTATCACTTGCTTTTGTGGTGTTCCATTTTCACAAGTGGATACTAGAGATTTCTCTT
Source organism: Dicaeum eximium (assembly GCA_013396995.1). NCBI lineage: Eukaryota > Metazoa > Chordata > Aves > Passeriformes > Dicaeidae > Dicaeum > Dicaeum eximium. Next base: position 7,715 of record VWZP01009694.1, read on the forward strand.
TGAAGTGCAGTTTCACAGCCTTCAGTGATGTTATTACCTTTCATTGTGCTATTTTTGGTTTAAGAATGATTCAGTATTCAGAGCCAGATGGAAAGTTGGTAATATGTGGGTATCTTCTCTATTGTATCAATCATAATGTGCTACCATTTCTCTCTGATTTAAAACTCCCGTATAGATACTTGATCATTCTTAATTTAGGCAAGTTGACAAAGGTGAGGGGCATCAGATCTTCCCTATCAGCAGGGTCTCTGCTAGATGCGTACCTTGTTGGCCTTCAAATCTTTTTGGCACTTTTTAAAAGAGTGACTGGTGCCAAGACTTTAAAATTAATTACTGACTTGTAGCTTTGAATTCTCACCACAAAGAGTATTTTAGCTTAACCTGTGGCCAAGAACTCTTTTCTTACCAGCACATAACTTGTGTGTCTTAGAGAGATAAGATAGATCTATAACAGAACATACTAAGTGTCTTGGACTTACAGAAGGTGCATCAACCTCAGTATTGTTTGTGATTTTAAAGAAATGTGGACATTTCCCTGTGTACTTTACTACAGGCAAGGTTCCCTTCCCCTTTCATTAGGAGTCAGGCTGTGGTATTGCTGTGGTGAAATCCAGCCTGCTGGTGGTGTCCAAGGACAAAATTACAGATATTTTAGATTGATTTAATTGGTCTGTATGTCACTTCATTATACAGCAATTAGCTGGAGTTGAGGTTAACCGGAGTGATGATTTGTACCTCTGGTATTAACAGGAAGATAGATTTTTCTCATGCTACTGAAGCCTATTCTGGGTTCCTGGTGAATGAATTCCTAGTTCTGCAATTAGAACAGAACACACTTTTTCCAGCTTTTAAAATGGCAGCAATACTTTCATGGTGGAAAGCAGCAGATCCCTGATTTTTCTACTGAAGTGTACGATCATCAGGATAATGGATCAGCTGAAGCTGGCCCAAAGGTGTGTTCTGCTAAGAGAGATATTTTTGCCCATCCATTTCTGCGCTTCAGTTTACAGTGGCTTGGGTAAGTGGGTGGCTGTGGGATGGATGACTTGCAGTAGCAGACAGTGAAGAATTTTTGGGAGGTCAGAGACTAAGGGTGACCCCTTTTTGAGCCGAGCATGGTCTAGGACTGACTTCATTATTACTTGGCTATTAATTTCTTCCTAACAGGATTTCCACAGTTCCCCTTTATTGGGAAATCAGTGTGCTTCTTCTTTCAGATTTCATTGGAGTTCATAGAATCATAGCATGATAACCTTAATTTATATTTTTACAGAGCACAGGCTAGTTTCTTTGTGTTTGTCTCAACAAGATACCACATTAACATTATTCCTGAAAGACTACACTATTTTAATTTTCTAATGGTTTTGAACAAAGTACAATTTTATTTCATTTCAGTGGCTTTGTTTTTCTTCGACTGATTTGTCCTGCTATCCTGAACCCAAGGATGTTTAATATCATCTCAGGTGACTATGTGCTTCAGATTGAATCTATACTTTATGCAGCAGGAGACATCACTGTAGTATCTAACGTAGAAAAATAGGAAGTTTTTTTTGAATGCTGTTTCAAGTCAAGTTATCCACGTCATTTGGCGGACTTTTCCTTAGGGTATATGCTTTTCAAGCTCAAAGGCTTGATTGTAGATATCCCCAGTGTCTTTTTAAAGTTAAATTTTAAAGTTAAAAAAACCATCCATTTTGATATTTAATAATAAAATTTTGAGTCAAGTCAAGCATTGTTTGATGTATTTTAGCAGTGTGAAAAATGTAATTACGGGAGCTTCAGATATCGCTCTCAATACAGTGCAATACCAGAGTTAATAGCTGAATGCAGTGGTATCTCTGAAATGTACAAGATTTATAAAGTTAGTATGTGTCTACAGAGCTTGGAATACATTTGTGCACCTATTAAGTTTTTCTTGAACAATTTGTTTAAATGTCCAGCTTAGATGGCTTCCAGCCATTAGAGTGGTGTTTTGACTCATTAAATACAGTTAATCTTAGATATAGAATCCTAAAGATGAGAGGGGGATGGCCTTCGGAAAGGTGAAAAATAGGAAATATAGGAGAAAATAAAAAAATCTGATTCAGAAAAGCTTTTTCTTTATTCAGAGACAGTTTTTAAAACAATGTGGCTTGTTTTCTATCATCAGTCTTTAAACTGTACTAAATGAGAAGGAATGTGTCAAAGTTCCTTTCACACAGTAATCATTTCTGTACATGCTTTGGAGAAGGCATTTGATAAACATGGACTGGAACAAGTGATAATTTCTTTGGCATTTTATTATCTTTGGGTAGTTTGCAAGTTAGGTACCTCCTAACTTGGGTTGCACTGTGGCTGCAGATGTAAAAAACTACTTAAAAATTTGAGTAATGCCTTTTGAGCTTGTCCATTACAATCCTGCTGAGTTAACCTCCAGCTAGTATTCTTGGCTACTGTTAAGGGAAACTTACAGATTGTATAACCCTAAAACCCTATCAGTGGAATGCTTTCAACCATTTACCTTAACTGGAGAGAAAAGTAATTTTCTGGGTAACATCACTTCTTGGAAAAGGAAGTTCTAACTGACTTCAGTGGTTTATGTGAAGTGTTAATAGTCACAGTGATTACAGACTAGACTTTCATGGAAATACAGGCCAGGATGGCATATAATATTCACTCTGTTTCCCTGCTGCCAGTGACTTTGAAGTATAACTTGTCGGTGCCCACTTATGTGGGTATAAGCAGATAAGGAAAACGTAAACTTTCTTCCTTTTTTAATTTCAAAGGTAAATGTTTTAACAAGTAATCTTCCTTTCAACTAAACTCCTCAAGTTCTGAGCTCTTGGTTACTATTTCACCTAACTCTTAATAAGACTTACTTATTTTGCCTTCTTGTTCTGTGTGCTACTATTACAGAAAATAAGATTGTCAGATTATTTGGCTTTTGGACTTACAAAAGCAATCTATTTTAATTTACCAAGTGACATCTTTCACATGCAGTTTTATATTTAAAAATCTATAAAGATATGATTGGGAAAAGAATTTATTTTCATGTGACTGCTCTTAAATTGGAATGTACTGGCCAATGACTCTTTACTTTGCTTTGCTGCCAGATTCTCCTTCCCCCACTGCTGCAAGAACACTGACGCTGGTCGCCAAGTCTGTGCAGAATTTAGCAAATCTGGTTGAATTTGGAGCTAAGGTGAATATAATTTTACATACAGAGAACAACCTAGAACTGTGTTTCCAGTGTACACCTTTCATATGTTCCTGTTCAATGCATGCAAAAAATCTGCTGCTGTTTTCTCATGCAGAACCTATGACTTTCTCTTCCTTCACTTTGACCCTGCATTTATCACTTGTGAGATTGGTATTTTCTGTTGCAGAGGACTTCAAAGCTCTCCTGTTTAAACTGTCATACTCGTAGACATAATTAAAGCTGTAAGTCAAGTGTACCTATTGCACTAATAAGCCCAAGCTTTCAGTAAAGTTTCCATTAAAACACTAAGAGAATGCCAGCAGTGACTGGTGTCAATTTCCAGGCTGAAACCCGGCTAAAAAGAAATCTGTTGACTTAAGCATAATTAACATGACTTCAGGGTGGCATGAGAAAGTTATTTCTTTGACACACAGAACTTGGAATGTAAGAGTTCATGACAAAACAGGAAAGAAAGCACCTTTCCTGATTATACCTTTGAACACAGAGCATCTGTTCACTGCAGGCAGGTATTTAGAGATACCTTAATGCAAATTTGGATTTGTATGCATGTGTAAGAAAAATTCTGAATCACAGGTTCTCAATCTTCTGAATACAAGAAAACCAAATTGTGTAGTCTTTTGACTGGCTGCACACCAGACATTAGAAATACACTTGAAAAAAATATGGTAGTAGTCGCATTTACGTACTCATTTTTGCAGTGTAATTTGCCTGACTGCACTGTGTTCACCTCAGATACGACAATTATCTTGGCATGATTTGTTAATGAATACTTTTTAAAATTACTAGGAGCCATATATGGAAGGGGTAAATCCATTCATCAAGAGCAACAAACATCGCATGATCATGTTCTTGGATGAACTTGGGGTAAGTGGTTAAAAAAAAATTTGCTGAAGTTACACAGCATAATTGTAAATCAAAACTTTTTACACCTCTTACCAACTAGCTCAGCAATGCATCAGCTGCCACATAATTTTGAATGCTTTTATCTGAGTACATTTTTTAATACTTATTTAAAAATTGCTGGTCTGTCATATGGAATTAAAACCATCAAGTTAAAACCATCTTCTTAAGATTTTATTAATTTAGTGCCTCTGTAAATGTGAGAAGTTGAAATAGATTCTGTAGCTATGAGATTAAAAATGTTGGGCAAAAATACAAACCTTTCAGAAACATGTTTTTAAACCAGAAGTTTTTATATATACCTTGTCACACGTTTTTGACCAGAGACTGGAACTAATTTTTCTTTAAAAAATATTAGGTTGAATTTCAGTTAGCACTGGCAAAAGCTTCACTGCGTGCATTCTACATATTGTAGTTTGAAAGTGAACAGCTGTCACTGTGTCCTTATAATGTGTGACTATTTTTTGTGTGATAGGAGTTGAGTCATCATGTTTTATATATAATTTTTTTAATGCAATAATTAATTTTTAAAAGTGAGATGAAAAAAATGTGCTAAGCATCCTGAATTAATCCTTTAGAAGTATCCTAAGGACATCTCAGAATACTTAACAAGTGTGCCATTTAGGTAGGTTCCAGATGTCATCCTTTTCTGATTAAATCACACCTTCTGCATATTATGATACATGAGTTTTCTTTAAATGAGAGATTTTACGTGAGGTCTCTGATAACTGTTTGTCTTGGTTTTGCAAGACACATCTGCTAGGGAAGGCAGAAAAGCCTCCCTTGGAATGGAGAATGTAAACCCCCTCCCTCCGAATTATTAGAATTTTGAAATTAAGGGGCTCTCAGGCAAAGATATGGGAATAGGAATAACAGTTCTTTACTAATACGTAGAATAAATCAAATGAACAACAACAGCTACAGCATTAGCAACAGACAGAACCCAGAACCCAGTGACAGCCGCTCGGCTGCGGCCCTTTCCCTGGGGTGCAGTTCCGGTCACGGCCGGCAGGGGCGCTGGCAGGCTCCCGGTGTTCAGGGCAGGTGCGGTGATCCCCACGTGGCTCAGGCAGCACTTGGTGAGAACAGGAAAGAAAGAGGAAAGAGAAAAACAAAAAGGACAAAAGCCAAGCCCCAACACTGTTGGTTTGAAAATACTGTTGGATTATTCTGCTGTTTTAATCGCAGCATTATTGGTTTATCATCAGTTTAATGAGTTACTTGATAGGTAACAGCAGATTCTGCTGAATCTTGTTGCTCTTAACTAATTTAGATTTAAAAAAGCTTCTAATGGATGGATTTCCCTTTCCTTTTAGAGGGTTTGAGTCTCCATATGCTACGGGTTTCTGGGTCAGCTGAAAGGTAGAGCAATATCAGATCTTGTAGTAAGAATCTTCCTAGCACTACAAATTTGTAGTATACTCACAAAACACATGCCTGTGAAGAGGAGAAAATAAACAGATAATTCATAATAGAAAGATGGACTGGAGGTTTAGCTAGAAAGACCAAAATTGGTCTTGGCACCCTAAATCTTCTGTCTTCTACTTTGTTGAAGAATGTTCCTGAGCTTCCAGACACTGCAGAGCACTCTCGAACTGACCTCTCCCGTGACTTGGCAGCCTTGCATGAGATCTGTGTGGCACACTCGGATGAGCTCCGGACGCTCAGCAATGAGCGAGGGGTGATGCAGGTGAGTTAACACAAATCAAAGATAGGGGTGCTGTGCCCTGAGTTACTCCTCAATACTGGGATTCTTTTGTGGTATTTCTGTAGCAGTATGACTGATGTTGTATTTCACCAGGGCATTATTAGCTGTGAAGAAAATACTTAATCCATATTGTGTTCCCTGATGCAACAAAACCAACTAGATTTGGGTGGTTTTTAAGTTTCTAGAGGAGGCCTTAAACCTACAAAATTACTGTCTCTTGACAAACTGTCTGGGTCTTAATTTTCAGATCTGGACTTTTTTCAATTGAAAACCAAACTCACTCTCTTTAGCCTTCTATTAATACCTCATTTCTGCTTCCTAGTTTGCCAGTACACTTGTATGCTTGGCAAACTCTGCTGGCAAATTTAACACTATCTTAGCTGCACCGTCTTAGCTTCCTCCGCCTTCCTGTTAAGCAGAAAGAAGCAAGAACATCCATGGGAGGTGGGGCCAAGTCCGTAACATCATTTTAGGACTACCCTTACTGGCTAGGGAATCAGACATTTTCTCTTTTTAGTAGTATATTTAAATTACCACATCACAGGTCTGATAGGCTGATGCTGAAAACGCTGCTCAGGTAGGCCTTTTCTTGCTCCAGTAGCTAACATGTAGTTTTACTGACTCACTCTCTTTTACAGCACGTTCTTAAGAAGCTTTTGGCCATTACTGAACTGCTGCAACAAAAACAAAATCAGTATTCGGTGTCTAACAACATCAGGTAGCAGCCCTCGACCCGAATTCTGCATGGATCCAGCATGCCCAACATGGCAACTCCACCCGTATCACTTTCTTCTTGCTCTTGCCAAAAATAGCACACCTTGTCACATTCCCAGTGATGTGTGAACTATGCAAAAAGAAAACAAAGATCCTGTTGGTGAACGATTGTACCAGCAGCTTTTTTTAAGCTATCTGTGCAGGACATATGCACTTTTTTCCCCCCCCCACTTGTAAACGATGAAATTTCACAACCTGAGCCTTGGTGTACAGTTTGCCTTCTGCAGAGAAAACGCTGTGACTCTGTCTAGAACTTTGAAATTTTCAGCACCTCTGATTGCCAAAGTTTTTGCTGTCTGATTGGAAAATAACTATCAACTGACATGAGAAGAAAGGCGTTGTTCTGACAACCACCTATAACTGGATAACATTTCTTACTGTAATTTCTGACTGGTGACAATAACTATGACTCTTGACTGTTTCAACCACCTCTAACTTGTATTTACAGTTTCCAGAATTTGATGTTGTGATAGGAACAACCTTTACTGTACACTTTTTATACCATGCTGTTTCTCTTGCTGAATGTTGAAAGAGAATATGCAGAATGGGTCTTGTCAGCTTTATTTTTTTGATGTGCCACTGATTCAGTCTGAATAGCTCTTCCATCAAGAACTGTATATCCAGATAAATCACAATGCTTTTGTAAAATGTTTACAACAGTAAATAATTTGAATTCAGTAAATTTATTGATCATTATATCAGACATGCATGCATTCATTAAACCATTTTTTAAAATAGGTATTGTTTGGTCTTTTTTGTACTGTAAGTCTAGCATAAATATAAGTTTTAAAAATAAATCAAGCTGCATATTTCTAACTCCATGAAATCTGGCTAACTCTAGCTGCTGTGGAAATTTTTTAGTGTCTGCACTGGTGGCATACTTAGCAGTGTTCACACTACGTCACCTTTTGAGCATGAGTCCTCAGACAGCATTACCTTGTCCCTATGCCTTAATTTGTACATCACTGGGTGAGAAAGTAGCTGTAAAACACCTTGCGTAGATTGAGATTTAATAAAAATAAATTCTCCCTTTGAGTGGGGTGAGGCACTGGCAGAGTGCTAGAGAAGCCAGGGATGCCCCAATCCCAGGAAGTGTTGAAGATGACGTTAGATGAGGCTCGGAGCAACCTTGTCTAGTGGAAGGTGTCCCTGCCCATCGCACTGCCATAAACTGTTTAAAATGAGAAGTAAAATGTGCTGTTGATTTAAAGGGTATTTCATCATCACTGTGTGTTACGTTCTAGGCAGTGATGTAATACCAGGGTATAAAAGGATTCACTGACAAGACTAATGAGATAAACACTTAAATAATTTTATCATAGGAACACTGCTGTAAACCTTTGCAACACCTACTGTGCTTTTTCTATCTAATCAGAACTGCCAAATCGCTGTCACATAAAATCAGTACTTTGGTTTTGCACCTTTGCCATAGCATTAAAGTGGCTCTTGCTGTGTTGCCTTGGTCTCCAGCTGGAACAGCTTCTTGAAGGTGAAAGCTCCCAAATATCACATGTATGGCACTGGGCAAACACATGATGCTCTTCTGTAGTGACAATACACATGTTTGCAAGACCTTGTTACTAGAAAAGTAGTTTCTTAGATTGTCCCATAACCCTGTCAAACCTATATTAAACTGCATCTCAGTGGAGTAAGTAATTAACCTTTTGTTCTGTCTTACTTGGATCTTTAACAGAATGTAGAAAAGGGATTATTTTATGGATTTAATTGCTTTGGTATAGGCAATATAACAGTAAAAATACAAACTGCAAGACAGAGCTGCTTACCTAATTTACCTGTTACACACAGAATGTAGCAAAGACAATGAAACTGGGGAACACCCAAAGCTGCATGTCGGTGTGTGTATTGTAGAACTCTAATGGGAAGTATGAAAAGGAAATAAATCAGCTGGTGCTTTTAACACTACACTGCAGCACATCAGACTGTTTCTGAACCAAAAATAAGGGCCAGATTTCTTGACGCAAATCTTGCTAGGGTTGGACCTGTAATGGATGAGGATTTAATGGAACCACAACTTACACTTTTAGGAAAGTAAAAGGCTTTACTGCCAAGGTAAGAACTAACAGCACAAAGACCTTATGACACATAATAAGGAACCTGTGGCGGGGAGAGTCACACCTGACACCAGACAGTAGTTCCTGCAGTAGCAGAAGTCCATCTTCCTTCAAAGTAATGCTGAATCCACAAGATCATCATCAGTCCACTCTTCCTAATGGAAGGGAAAAACACAACACCTTGAGTGATATCTGTGTGTGGTGGTGTGTGGTGTACTCCTTATGGTCTGGATTTAAGAACTTCCAGAGAGATTCTATGAACAGAAGTCTAAAAAAATATTTTAACTTGGGGCAAGTCAGGCCTTTAACCCTAAAGCTAGTTATCCGTACTTGTGCTTACGGTCATGGACACAGAGTCATGTTAGCAGCCCCTTTTCAGCACCTGAGATAAAGAAGCATGAGTTTTATGTTGGATACCTATGAAGAAATTTCCAAAACTCCTCATACTGCAGCTTCTACTAATGTCTTGTGCTTTTCATGGCTTTGTAGACTACAGTTTAATATCAGCTTTCTACAGGATTAATGAAGCCATTAATAAGGTATGAGCAGTTTGCACACTCTCTAAGCTTTCAAAAAGTTACTTTCTCCTTAATGCCTGGCCAGCTCAGATCTGCTCTTTCATGTGATAATTACTCAGAAGTATGCCAGTAGAAACCCAGTTCAGACAAATCAGTAATGAAAAATCCTGGGTTTCAGGACCTTTGGAACTGTACAAGAGTCTATCATGAAGTGCTGTAGGCTGTGTGAATATCCAATCAGGTTATTCCTTTGGAAAATAATTACAGATATGAATTTAAATAAAGCTCCAAAATCCAAACTGCCTCAAACCATAGCAGAGTAACTAATACAAATTAAACTGGGGCAGGGAACAGGTGAAACCTCTAAAGGTCATATGGAACTGTTTTCTAAGTCATTCTGTCATAAAGCGAAAAGTTTTCCAAATGCCTGTTTTATCAAGTTGCCAGTTTCAGTATACTTTTGAAGACGCATTTGGAATAAAAGCTAATCAAGGTTTTTGCAGCAATAAAATTTTAAAATAAGTTCAAGGTCCCACATTTTGTTAGAATGTATCTTCAATGCTGATTTTAGTATAATCTTGTTTAAATAATGGTTTAGATTCTATTTTCGAATTATAGCATCAATCTACTGTGATAATCTTTAATAGCAAGACACAAATCTTGTCTTTTATTTTCAGATTTTGATAGATGACCCTCTTTAGATGTTAGCATGTTTTTCTAAATGCCATACTTAGTGTGTCTTAGACTATCAGTATTCAGTGTCTTTAGTCCAGTTAAAAAGGGTTCTTCACCTTTGCCAGCATGGACTCTCTCCAATTTCCTGTCCATGTTACAAACAAACCTCTGGCAGGTGTTAATCTCAGATGTAAAGGACAATCTTAATACTGTTTTTATTTGTTGAGTCACCCTCATCAGTTTATCTCCACTTTATACCTGATCTTATAAGGCACAGTACTAGCTACCCATCTGTAATTCATGCAGCCTTGTTAACAAATTGTCTGACATAAATTTAGTCCAACACTCTACACTGCTTTGAGCAAGAAACCAAATAAAGTAAATAAAAACTTCCAAAGCACAAGAAACAGCAGGAAACATGGTCTGCATGTTCCTTCCTCTTTCCACAAGACAGGGTGTAAGGGAACACTTACAAGCGCAGTCAAATATGAAAATTGGCTCACTTAAAATGAAAAAAAAAAAAAAGAAAGTTGAAGTTGAAAAGGGTTCAGTCTGAGCAACAGGTAAAATTATATTACAGATGTATAAATTTATCTCAGTAACTGTGTCATTTTTGTCTTGGCATTAAGAGTGCAAAAAACCAGGAAAAACTTGTACAATAGGTTTACTGACCTCATCCATTTTACATTTCTTTGTGACATATTCATCATCTTCATAACCTTTCCTCTTCTTCCTAACCCAGAAGACAAGTGAAATGTTTAGGTATTTTTCTAAGTTAAGACTGTTTATTTGACCCCATTATGGACATACCTGTTCTGTAAAAAAACTACCAAAGCCCCAGCATGCAGTTTGCTGGAAGTTCAAGGTGCAGTCCTTTGTCATCCACATTAATTCTTAAGAAAACATTAAGCCTTTACAACATTCTTGGTTTAATCACCTGATTTTGAAGCCTGTACTTCTCATCACATACAATATGGCCACACCTTAGAAACCACCCAGTATTCCAGTTTTGTGTTACAAAATAATCAGCTTGCCGTGCAAATCAGCACAAAAGAACCTGTTTATGTATTACTGAAAGCACTACTTTGATTCTTTGAGCTCAGCTTCCAGTAGGAAGGAGGCAAGGAGGCAAACTGTGTGTTAAGGGTTTTCATTTTCCATCACACACACAGGTAAGAAAATAATACTGTTCCAATGCCAGTAAAAAAGGCCAAAGTTTAACACATCCAAGATATACTTACGGGTTTGAATTAAATGGAAGGTCCAAGCTGTGACACTTCTCTAACTTCTGTTTTAGAGCAGCAACCTCTTCGGGCCTTGGCAGTTCGTATTTTTTAATGAGATTTTTCATGCCTAAAATGGCAACAATTGTAAGCACACAGATAATTTCTGCCCTGCCTTCTTGTGTTGATCTGCATGGCAAGGTGTTGATAGTGGGGAGCTTACAGGGGTGGCTGGCTTCTGTGAGATGCTGCTAGAGGCTCCCCCCATGCACAACAGAGGCAATGCCAGACAGCTCCAAGATATAAACCACTCCTAGCCAAGGCCAAGTTTATTAGGTGACAGTGGATGTGCATCTGTGATAACAGATTTAAAGGAAAAAAACCAAATGCTGGTGCAACACTAATGGCTGCTGGAAAGAGAAATGAGAATATATGAGAACATCTACACCCTACATCTACCAGGGTCAGTGAGGAAGGCGTGGAAGGAGGTGCTCCAGGCACTGAAACAGATTTCCCTACAGCTCCTGGTGCACACCATGGTGAAGCAATTGTGCCCCTGCATGGAGGTCCACAGGAGTGTGGAGTGTACAGATGCACTTGCAGCCTGTAGAGAAGGTGACTTTGGAGCAGGTAGATGTGCCTGAAGGAGGCTGTGACCCCTTGAGAATACCATGCTATGTATCATACCATGTAGGGAAGAGAAACCTAGACTACAGAAGGTTTGCTGGCAAGATTTTTGTCCCCATGTGTGGATATGTGGATATGGATGGTGATGGGACAAACAGAGACGAGAGATCTCTGGAGTCCAGGCTGGTCTCGGAGCGTGCAGTTTATTGCTTAGGGTGTGGGTATAGGGGCCCTGCTAAGAGCTGCCAGCCGCAGCTCAGGGCACGACCGAGAAGAGAGAGAAAGAGTAGAGCAAGAGAGTAAGAGTGTAAAAGCAAGAGAGGTAAAAGTAAGAGAAGTAAGAGAGCAAAGTTCCCGTTTACAATGCGTTAAATCCTCTTCTATACTGAATATTGTAATTTACACTAACCAATCTAGTACAAGATACAAATCCTATAGCATTACATACAGCCTATAAGAATCATTACATTAACATATTGTGTTACATTGTAAACCCTAAAAACTACTCTTTGGACCCCTCTTACCAAGCAAGTAGGGTCTGCTCTGACCCTTGGACTCCTGGTGATGAGCAGGGCATTGTTTAATCAAGAGGGGATTACCTTCTGCTGGCCATGCTATTGTTTTCTAGTTGTTCAGTAACTGAGCATCTGAGACATCGAAACTTGCCTTCAATTCTATTTCACTTATATGTTTCATATTCTCAAAGTCTAAACAGTCACAATTATAAGGCTTTCCTATTTCATCTTCCCCAACACCCATGGGAGACCTGCACTGAAGCAGCCTATTCCTGAAGAGCAGCATCCCATGTAATGGACCCTCATTAGAGCAATTAATGAAGAACTGTAGCATGTGGGAAGGACTCATCTTGTAAAAATTTGTAAAAGACTGTCTCTCTGGGAGGGACCCCACACTGCAGCAGGGGAAGAATGTGACAAGGAATGAGCAACAGAAACACATGGTAAGCTGACTACAGTTCCCCTGCACTGGAGGGGGAGAATTCAGGAGTGAAATTGAATCCAAGTAGAAGGGAGGGGTGGGGAAAAGGTCTTTTTAAGATTTGGTTTTCACTTCGCATTAATTAATCACCAATCAAATCAGAGTAGGGTAATTTCCTTCAGTTGTGTCTGTTTTGCCCATGACAGTGACTGGTGAGTGACCTCTCCCTGCCCTTACCTTAGCCCATGAATTTGTTACTTTCTCTTCTCTCCCCTGCCCATCTCGGGAGGGCAGTGATAGGTTGGCTTTCATTGTCACTTGGCATCGAGCTGGGATCAACCCACCACACTTGAGAACCACACAACCCTATCCAGTCTCCAGTGTGGCTGAGTATTGCTTATGTCTCATAGTCAGGCTTGAGCCAACAGTTCATCCTTCTTTCCTCATTTTAACTACACTGAAACAAGTCTCCAGCCATCACTAACTCCAGATTTCCTTAAAGCAGAGTTCACATTACTCTGCTAACAAGCTTCAAAATACACAGGGTCTTTTTGCAATCAGCATTGTACCTGCTGTCCTAAAAAAAAAATCAGTTCCAGTCCTTCTACTAATGCAAATTAAATTTACAAATTTTTTTTCTCTACCACCAGTATGTACTCTGTAAAAGTCATTTACAAATGCTTGAAAAATTTCCTTCCAACCATCTTACATTTACGGAAGAGCTGCCTTTGGGCTAAAGCTACCATTCACAATAACTGAAGAGTAAGTGATCCCAGTATTCCCTTCCATCTCAGCAATGGAAGTCTGAAGACTTGATTTGTTAGAAGATCAGAAAGTAAAGGACAGCTTCAATTTTATAAATTAAAGGTAAATTGAATTTGTAGACCCTCGTTACTTGTATGGTGCATTCACTGCTCATGTCAGCCAGCCAAGTTTCACTGCCACCACTCCCATTTGAAGTGCATGCATGAGCTTAATGCATTCAATAACTGATTACTTACTGGGAATTTCATATCACAGCTTTTTCATTTATATGCAAAAAGGTAATAATCAGTGTACTGTGCTCCTTTTTAGCTTAGCTAAACCATGGTGGTATTCTTAATATTTGTAAAATACACACACACACACAGATGTTTCTCACAGTAGCGAAGCTAAGTGTCTTCTGCAACATCTTACAGCTGCAAAACAGATGTGCAGTATAAATACTGGCATACCACATTAATCATTTAGCTTACAAGAATGTACCTTCTTGTGGTAGTAGTTGTTACATGTAGGCTTTGCCTGAAGCTGTAATTTTTATGATATGGTGACTTAAAATGGTATCTGTACTTCTCTCCTACAGATACCATTATCTAGTTCTCAAAATAGATTTCTCACTTTTGAATCAGCTGCTAGCACTTAAATGACTCTAGCACTTATGTTCTGAAAGCATCAGGCAGGTCCTCTGCCTGTTAATTTGTTGAATTTCTTCATATTAATTTGTTAAATTTGTTTGTTCAGTCTTTTTTCACCTTCCATCCACACCTGGGTAGTTAATTCTACTGTCTGCAGTTTACTTATGCATGCCTTAAGGTGAAGAGAACCATTTGAAGCACATCTTTCTATCTAAAGCTTTTGTAATTTAGAAAAATATGGGTTTTCCTCCTTTCAAGATACTCTTTATCATACTTCTCCAATGTTTACTTACATTTCATGTCATCTAGTAATGTGGATAAGGTTGATCTGTTTTCTTTCAGCATAAGACTTTCTGATAAATAGCTGCAAAGGAACATGGAAGAATAAATTTTTTAAGTGTCATAATAATTTGTGAGTTAGTAAAAAGTGTATTATTTATTATTAACATCTCCTAGAGCTTTATAATTAGATAAAATTATTTGTTTTCTTAAGTGCTATAAAGTGATAAAAAAGCAAATTGTCACTGTAAGAAGGTGACAAAAGTATTCCCTAAGTCACATAGAAATGGCACTGCCAAATTAGATATTTCTAAGCCTCATGGAGCTAAGTCAAATTAAGTTTATGATTTTATTACAACATCACGCTACTGTACAATATACCCACAGGACAAGCAAATACTACAGTGGTTTTTAGACTGACCAACAGCAGAGCTTGCAAGACAGGCCTGCTTCTTTTGGCAGCTGGAAGCTATTACTAAACATGGTCTTGCATGAGCCTATGGATCCCTTCCTCTTCCCAATGAGATCAAACTTCTCTTCAGTAAGAACACTAATGCACACTGCCTGGATAAAACAGACATGAGCAATCCTCCTCACCAACACCCACAACAACCAAGGAGTTCTATCTCTTTCCCCATGAGAGCAACAGGTTTTCCAATTCCCACATGTTCTGTACCACCTCTTCAGCTGCACCTGATCACAGATCCACAGACCACCAGCTTCACCATCAGCTTATCTCATGTCTGGCAGCAAAAACTCACATCAAACAGTAAATAACTAGGTTATAACAACTGTATGGTGCAGACAGGTAACAAAGACTTGAATTCTTCCTGAACATGCCAATGAAGTTCAGACACCTTGAATCACAAATGAGGTACAAATTATTTTAGTTCTTTTTGCAAGCATGGTTCTCTGAATTTTGGCACAAGCAGTACAGAATACAGATCTAAGAATGAGATCAAGTTTCAAGTTAAAGTAAGCATTTGAATGTTTTTACACAATTCTCAGAAGACAGTGAATCCTGTAGAGAATACTCCCAACACTCCTTCTTTTAGAACTAGAGAGATTTGAGATACATTTAGAACAGATGGAAGATTTTATTTTAAAAGACCTTTTTGTATTTAGAGCAGGTGTTACACTCCAGATGCAAAATCCTCACAGGCAGTGGCATGGTATTAAAACATGCCAGGTACAGCTCCTTACAGCAACCACCCCAGCTGTTCATCTGAAGAAAAGCATGTTTTTTCCTTAAGAGAACTAAACCAAACAAAACACACATTTCAGCAAAGGTATCAAACTGTTTGATAATGCCTGTGCAAACACCAGTGGCATGGACAAAGAAGGAAAAGAGAAGATTGATTTAAAGCAACACCTTAGCCCTGGTGCAAATCCACGGAAACTGAACAGGTGCAGCAGCCAAATGCAGCATATTACAGCATGCCTATTGACTGTCAGTTCAGTGTTATTTCAGCTGATTCTCAGTTTCTACCGTATTTCCACTTTCTTCCCTGTGTAACCCTCAAACTGAGTCTAAAAATCCTATGCTGTTCTAATTAGGGCAAAGTCATCAGGTTGTTTTTTGTTTTTTTTTAAACTTCTTCCAAAGGAACATAAAAACCAGACATCAGCTAACTGTTTTCATCACCTATTTGTGAAAATAAACAGTACCACTGCCATTCCAAAACATAAAGAACAGACAAATTGTATCAATCAATAAATACACAATTCTAGTAGTTAAAAATGTCTAGAACAAGACAATTTTATAGAAGGAGCAAATAGACTGCTTAAATCACACATATAAGACAGAAAATACTACCTTTCCATATTAATTCCTGCTCTTGAGCCACTAGATAATATGGCAGTGAGAGCGATCTGTGAGGGGGTAAAGAGCAGATATGCATCTGTCAGAGCCACTCGGTGAAGGAAGTCATCAGCTGTTTTCCTCAAAACTTCTGGATTTTCCAGCACTGGATAGCGAGTCTAAAAAGTAATGATTTAGGAAAAAAGGCAGCTGTTCGTCATTCCTGTTTATGAGCTCAGAACACATAGTTCAACAGTATTTTATAAAGGTAAAAAGTAGCAGACCATATTTTTATTCCAAAAATATCCTAAATAACTTAAAGATCACAAGTAAAACAACTATCTTTCAGGTATTTATCTATCACTATAGAAATTAGATCTTTTAAATCACAGGCACAAAAGGAAAAAAAGTTTTTTAAGACAATGCATGACAGACTTGTATTACTTTACTATACAGAGCATATAGCATATCAGAGAGTATTACCTTAATATCAATTAGAAATCCCTCAAATGGCCTGTATGGATTGTGGATGATGAGATGGAAGTTCAATTGCTGAATAAGTAGCAGTTCATACTCCAGTATTTGTTCAAGAGCTTTTTCCTGTCCAAGAGGACTTTCTCGAAGGTTACCAACAAACTGTGCACTAGATACATTAAATTCATCTACTTTACAGGCCAGAAATGCACATGTCAGCCTTGAAGAGGGAAAAAACCAAAAAAGCAAACAATTGACATATGCAGCATTCATTCTCTCTATCAAGAGTTCTACTCAGAAAATTTGTGTATCTTTAAATATGTTCTAAATACAGCAAAAATATAGTGAAACTGACCATATTTTGTCTTTGCTCCTACTTAAGCTCTCAGATTTCCTTTCTTGGTTTTTTTACAGGTTTTTACCTGTATAAATATAAAGATCATACCTCTGATATTCCATTTTGTAGTGTAATTCAAGAAGTGTTGGCAACTCACATTATTATCCGAGGATGATGCTCCATCACTGAGTTATTGAGGTAAAAACGTTTGAAATACATACAAGCTGTTCCCTAAATTGAAGAAAATGAGGAGGGAAAAAATAAAAATGGATTAAGAAAAAGTAAATATAAGTACATAAAAAGAAAAAAAATCCACAAAACAGGCAAGTTTGGATATACACTACAGGCACACAGGATACACTGAGATACTAAGACACATACAGCCATTATATGTCATTAATTATTTTGAAGTCTTTCTTTTTGACAGCAAGAACCTTACACTACAACTGTAATACAAAATAATTTTCTTTTAGACATGTTTTAGAAGACAATGCTTAAAAAGCCAACAGTATCTTTATGGAAAAAAAACGGTATTAAAATGAAATTTAAAAATCAAAGGCTGAAAAACATCATCCTGAAAGCTGCAAGCAACCTCAACCATTTGACTTTTTACATCAGTAAATTTTGCAGCATGTTTATCAAAATGAAAGCTGATGCCTTCCAGAATGAGACTCTGCAAGGGCTACTTCTCAAACATCAGTCTGGCTAAACAGAACATGCTATGGCAGCAACTACTGTGTTTCAAAGGCACCCTCAAGCATGGCACTCTTCACCACACCTGCCTGGAAAAGGGAGAACTAACAGGGGACAATGTAAATCTTAATACATCTTAATGTCTTAGTGAGAGAGAGGCACAGTTTCATTCCATTCTTCAGCTCTAAGTCCCATTTCTCCCTTCTGAAATACACTCCTCTGCATTCAAGACAAGTTCGAGGTAATTGTGTTTTCCTTTCCAGGTTAATATTTTGCCAGTACACGATCCAGCTTATTTTGTGGTCAGAGAAGCACTACTGCTGGAGAAACACTTGAGTGACAGCCCAAATTTGGAACTGTCTCTTTTAGCTACTGGGAGATTGTTTCATTGTATCATCAAACTACACCATCAACCATCTAGGGCTATTTTGTTTCTACTCTTTGGTAAGGGGAAACAAAACAATTCAGTCACCCAAGCAAGTTCAAGAGCCACAAGCAACAGATCGCGTTGAAAAATAGCAGGTTTTGAAATGGCTTCACGTATCAGAAAAAGAAACAAACAAGATAAATGGAGGCCACAGACTGTAGTGCTAGAAGAGAGGAAAGAGGCTTTAAAGATGCCCGCGCTCTCAAGAACAAGCCAAGCGCAGCAAGCGATGGAATAAGGGGGGCCGAGGCTGCGGCTCCGTGCTCGCCTCGCTTACCACCACGGACCGCGGCATCGCGGGCTTGAAAGCGGCGCAGAAGTCCAGCAGCCTCTTCTCGTAGTACTTGCACAGCGCCAGCTCCTCGTGCGGCTCCAGCAGCACCGAGTCTCCATGCGGCACCTTGGGAGCAGCAAAGCCGCACCTGAGCCCGCCGCAGTCTCACTCTGCCGCCCCACTCCGCCCCGTGCCCGCAGCCCCTGCGGCCCCGCGCACCTTCCCGCTGGCTGCCGCCCTGGCCCGAGCCCGGCGGTTCCCCTCAGCGCGACGCCGCGCCAGTTCCTCCTCGCCGCGGAAGGTCCAGTGCCGGCGCTGCGTNCGGAAGGTCCAGTGCCGGCGCCGCGTGCTGCTGTGGAACATGGCCCCGCAACATGGCCGCGCCCGCGCGGGGCATGCCGGGAGCCGCCTTGCCGGCCCAGGACACTCCCTCGCAGGAGAGGGACGTTTCCGTTTCCTTTTCCAAACTTCTATTTTTTTAAGGAAGACCTCTGGCGAAACGCCATGTCGTAAACTTTTGCAGAATAGCAGCGCTCTTGTGTTTCTCTTTCAGTTTTATTAATGTAAACTTGCAAATTTACATTGCACTTGTGCAGCCTCACCTCGAATGCTGGGGACAGTTTTGGGCACCGCGATGTAAGACAGACATTGAGCTGTTACAGAGCAGTATAAAGCAGGGCCGTGAGGATGATGAGGGTCTGGAATGGAAGCTGTATGAGGAGTAGCTGAGGTAACTTGGAATGTTCAGCCTGGAGNGCTCGCCTCGCTTACCACCACGGACCGCGGCATCGCGGGCTTGAAAGCGGCGCAGAAGTCCAGCAGCCTCTTCTCGTAGTACTTGCACAGCGCCAGCTCCTCGTGCGGCTCCAGCAGCACCGAGTCTCCATGCGGCACCTTGGGAGCAGCAAAGCCGCACCTGAGCCCGCCGCAGTCTCACTCTGCCGCCCCACTCCGCCCCGTGCCCGCAGCCCCTGCGGCCCCGCGCACCTTCCCGCTGGCTGCCGCCCTGGCCCGAGCCCGGCGGTTCCCCTCAGCGCGACGCCGCGCCAGTTCCTCCTCGCCGCGGAAGGTCCAGTGCCGGCGCTGCGTGCTGCTGTGGAACATGGCCCCGCAACATGGCCGCGCCCGCGCGGGGCATGCCGGGAGCCGCCTTGCCGGCCCAGGACACTCCCTCGCAGGAGAGGGACGTTTCCGTTTCCTTTTCCAAACTTCTATTTTTTTAAGGAAGACCTCTGGCGAAACGCCATGTCGTAAACTTTTGCAGAATAGCAGCGCTCTTGTGTTTCTCTTTCAGTTTTATTAATGTAAACTTGCAAATTTACATTGCACTTGTGCAGCCTCACCTCGAATGCTGGGGACAGTTTTGGGCACCGCGATGTAAGACAGACATTGAGCTGTTACAGAGCAGTATAAAGCAGGGCCGTGAGGATGATGAGGGTCTGGAATGGAAGCTGTATGAGGAGTAGCTGAGGTAACTTGGAATGTTCAGCCTGGAGAAGAGGAGACTAGGGGGGAGACATCATTGCAGTCTACAACTTCCTTGTGAGGGAAGAGGAGGGGCAGACACTGATCTCCTTTCTGTGGTGACCAGTGACAGCACTGGAGTAAATAGCATGAAGTTAAGTCAGGGATGTTTAGGTTTGATATCAGGAAAAAGTTTTTTTAACCATAGAGTGGTTGGGCACTGGAGCAGACTCCCCAGGGAAGTGGTCACGTCACCAAGCCTCATGGATTCAAGGAGCGTTTGAACAATGCTCTCGGGCCCATAATGGCGTTCTTGCAGTGTCCTGTGCAGGCCCAGGAACTGGACTTGATGATCGTGGTGGGTCTCTGCCAAGTCAGAATATTCTGTGATTCTGCTCCTTTAGGTTCCTTCAGTATTCTCCTGTGGTCCCCAGATAACCATTATATATAAAATCTAATCACACTTTTAAGGAAGCGGCATTTCATAGCCTCCATGCTTCAGCCAGAAATTTTAGATATTACTGTGTATTATCTAATATTTGTATTTGAAGTATGTGAGGAAAGTACATAAAACATACTTCTGTGGACAGTCACAGGACTTGTAGTTAAGTGTCACTCAACAAGTTATGTTCTTTTAAAAGGAGTTAATGCAGCAGTGGGGGAAAATTCTTTTAACCTTAGCACAATAGGGTTTGATCCCTATCTAAGAGTAATGCTTTGTTTTGTATCATACAGCACTTACTACAAATGCTAGGGATAAATGTGGCTTTGTTTAAATTCTCTACATCTGTGACTAATAAGCCTTGTGCCAGCTAGTGTGGGAAATTATATAACTTCTTTTAATTATCTCTTCTGATTAATTGTTTTGATTATTCTGAAGCAGTGTAATTTTACACTCTGTCATATGCCATTCTAGCCATCATTTAGCAATGTTGTCATAAGCTGGTATTGTGGGAACATGGTTTGGGAAAATTACTGAAACTTTAAGTTTTGCTGAAACAAGTGTAATCAACACTTTGATATGTTTCAATGATGTCAGACCTAGAATAACAATAACAAAGCCTTGCAGAGAGATATATTGTTGAAACTGGACATAAGTAATGCAAAATTCATGAATCACAAGGACATTTTGCAGAAACTCAAGATAAAGAAGAAACTAACCAAGTCAGTCCACCAGTTGTACTGGATGTACTGTTTGGGGAAAAGATAATAAAAAAGACTGAAAACCTGGGCTAATTAGCATGAGAAGTGAGAAAACAAATAGGAGATAGAATACTAATTAATGAAGAGAATTATGGAACTTATAGCCAATGAACATTATTTTTTTTTTTTTGCTACAGCGTATAAATAGTGAAAAGTTTTGAAAGTGGATGTGCATATTAGGTGAAGCTATCCCCATGCACCCAACATGTTGAAAAAATATCAGCTTTCTAACATAAAGAAATGGTTAGAGAATTTGTTTCCTGGTTTTTAGTGACAAAGTCGTTTCTTGCGAGCAGACATGACAAAGGTCCTTTCCCTAAACTACACAAGAAATTGTTGTATTATCTATATACTTTGAATCCATCAATTCTTTGCCTTAAATTACAGTAATCCAGCACATCCAACATAGGAACAGTTTCAAAACTGATCAAATCTGAGTTCCAAGAGACATATATACAAAAAAATACCAAAAGGGTGTTGTTGTGCATCTAATTGTAACAGTTCCATCACAAATTAGAGACTCATAAATAGTGCATGTTATTCTAATATTCAGTTTACTGAGCGACAATATGTTATTTCACATCATCACTCTTAGAGTAAAATGTAAGAATAGGAATGAAAATTTCTAAAAACATCAGTACAAAGGATAAATCAGATTTTTTTTTCATTTTTTTAAGACTCCATTTCTTTTGTACCTTTCACTTTTCAGAATTTGTACTTAAAAGGTGTGTGGGTTTAAGGATACCAAACAACTACGGACTTCACTGGTTGTAGTTCTTCCTTAACTTTAATTGGTATGATGAATTATTAGTGGTCCTAAAATTCAGTCTGAAAGTAGACAAAGGCAGATTTAGATAACATATCTGGAAATGTAATCATAAAATACTCAGAAAAACCTTTGTGTGCTTGATCTGTGACCAAGCTATGCAAAGAACCAAGAATTTACTGTTTCTAGTCCTCTGTTTTTTTTTTCACAATATCGCTTTTCACAATGTCTTTATCCACAACTCGATTTTGATATATTATCTTGTAGCCGAAGAGGTTAATAAAAAGCAGAAATACTTTTGTATTTTTGTAATTTTTTTACTTTTGTATTTGTGTAATTTTTATGCAAGTTATAAGGTCTACAAAGAATAGTATAGAATATAAATCTTTTACACACATCAATTTTATTGTGAAATACAGCACCATGTTGGGCCAAGTATGTATGGGCAGCTGTGCAATTAGAGATATAGTCTGAATTATCTTAAGTAGCTCTATGAGTTATTAATCAGTTGCTCAACTCAGTGAAATGTAAATGTTTGAGGTCTGTCCTTTATGCTGGTTTTAAACATGATATGTGCAGGGATATTTGTTCAGAATTATGCAAGTAGCAAGGTAACCAAGCAAAACTTAGGAGCTAATAAAAGCTCTCCAGTAGCCTAGGCATTTTAGTGTGTTCAGCAATTTCTCAGAAAAATTGCCTGAAGGTGTAAATAAATATCTACCACTTAAATACGGAACACAGCATAATTTGCCTGCTTGTGTCAACAAATACCACTGAGGTATTCCTCCTGATGTTTTTATCACAGCCATGGCTGCTGTAAATGTTCTTTATTTTTCTGTTTGGGGGATATAGTGAATCAGAATCTCTTGGAAGCTCTAGAGGGGACCAAACACATCATCTAAGAAGGGAAAGGTACCTGAAGCACAGAGGCTCATTCTGTAGAGTTTACTGTTGAAAATAAACATTCATAAAACTATTTGATGTTGCTAGTGTCTTCTTACAATAATATGTGAGGAAGGGGATTGTGAACACAAAAGTACAGCCCTTCAGCTGGGTTATAATTAATATAGCTAAATTAACATAATCAATTTTCTGATTTTTATTACCATTATCATCATTATTATTAAGCCTAAATGCAGATGCTCGATAGCCTAAAACATTCAAAGAAAGGGTTAACCTTGCTGATGCTACTGGAGAGGATTAAAAGCTTTGGAGGTGAAAACCCATCGATTTATTCTCATATCATATTAATATTTGCTATATTCAATGCTGCTGAGAATTTATCAGTAGAATTAAATTTAATGTTTTAAATATTATGTTTTAGTTCTCGCTTTTTGAATACATTAATATCACAGGGACTTCTTGATTTTGCAATGTTTGACTATCAATTAATTCTCCTAGCACAGAAGCTAGTTAAAATCAGATTACCTTTCTGGCTTTTGCTAAGTAGTATTTTGCTTTTATTTGATCTCACTGATATCAGTGAGATTATTTCATTGAAGGAGCTTTATTCTACATTCTTAAAATGTCCTTGTCATTCAAAGCATTAGAAAGTATGCATATATAGCTATAACTCCTTATATTGAATATGCAATTCAGGGACATAAAATTTATGATCCTCAGCAGAAAGACAGACTTTAAATAAGCAAAAAAGGATGAGAAACAACAGTTTGGAATTAATGACGTTTGGATTTTTAAATACTAAGGAAAGCCTTTTGCATTTAATAATGCACAACTTCAAAAATACATTAAGTGTATAGTCTCAAGGAAATCACAAATCATAGTAGCAAAACTGAAATATGATGTTTGTTTATTCTTAAATTTTGAGCTTTCCATTAATTCAGCAGGAAGGGCTGAATTCCTACGGGGCAATCAGAATGAGATATTCCTTTTGAGGCCATGCAAGTCATCTGTTGGAGTCAGCACAAGATTTGCCTAAAGCCTAAGAGCCAAAGCTGGCTTTTGTGGAGAAGAGTGGTTATTTTTTGCCATTCTTCACTGATGTGTCTTCAGTCATTCATGGAGAAAGTTCTGTTGCTTCTGTCCCTTGTTTCTTATTTTTCCTTCTCTGTTTCTCCCATGCTGAATTTACCTTGGTGTTCTTGACCTTTGTTTTTAATTTCTTCACAACTCCGTTCTTCCCGCACACTTCACTCCCAAAAATGTAATCTCATAAGAGTATAATAAAATTATTGATACTGATGCTAAAAAGTCATCACTGGATTTCTGGATCGGTTAAGAAACTGAGAACGTGGACTTCTGAGTCACTCATGCAACTGTATTCATATTCACAAAGTGCAGTTGTGGCATGTTTGCAAAGATTTCTTTGGAACCAAGTGTCCCTGAAATGTACTTTACAAGTGAGAGCCTCCCCTTTAGCAACACCCCACACTCTTTCCCTCCCTCCCCCACTGCCGCTACTCAAGCCTGGTCACACTAACCCCATACATAAGCATACTTCCAATACAAAGTGAGTAAATGAATTAGTTATCTCCTGGAGCTCCTGGATGCAGGGTCTCAGCTTAAGGACACTTTGAGAGCAGCTCTCTGAGTGATATGGGCAGCCCGGACGACTGTCACCTGGCAGAAATTAGATTTTAAAAAAAAAAAAAAAAAAAAAAAAAAAAACAAACAAAAAAAAACCA
>VWZP01009737.1:387-13940 GCA_013396995.1 Dicaeum eximium
TTTTTTTTTTTTGCTTAGCAAACACAGCAGATGATATTGCACGGCATAAAGTGAGAACAGTAGCAAAGCTTAAAAAAAGTAACTTAAGGAAATCTTAACGCAGTACAGGAGATACTCATACCCAACCCAGGGCAATGCCTAGCGCACTGCACTTGTCATCGCTACACACAAAAATACAGAAGAAGCGCTTGACTAAGAGAGAGAGTGAGGAAATATCAGCAATCAACCGTAATTAGGTACAATAATCACTTAGTCTGAAATGCAGATGCAACGCATAAACTACTGCTGCTTCCTAATGGGCGAACTAAAGATGGCAGCAAAGGGCTTTAGCAAAATCTTCGCTTCGTATTCGTTATTTTTCTTTTTTTTTTTTTTTTTTTTTTTTTTTTTTTTTTTTTTTTTTTTTTTCTTTTTTTTTTTTTTTTTTTTGGTTTTGTTCCGTTGCTCTGGAAGAACTCCCGCTTGCTCTGGGAAGATTTGCTACCCCTGCGGAGCTGGGACCTGTGATTGTCTCTGGCGCCCTGTCTGCGGCGGGGGCCGGGGGTCCCGCACTGGGCCGGGGGTCCCGCACTGGGCCGGGGGTCCCGCACTGGGCCGGGGGTCCCGCACTGGGCCGGGGCTGCTCGCAGCTCCCCGGGCCGCTCTCGGACAAGGCTGCACCGGGCATTCCCCGCTGCTCGGCTCGGGCTGCAGAACTAACGCGGCCGCACGGTGAGGATGCGGTAAGGGCAGGAAATGCAGAACGTTCCGTGAAAAATCAAACTAGCGGAACAGGACGGGAAACCGCGGCTCCCCGAGCACGGTTTGTCCAGGGCTCGATGGCTCATGCTGATGCACACACTAAGACTTTGCCTCTCCCTCCACGCGAAGCAGAACTCATTGCACGGCATTAGGTCCTGCATTAAAAGCAGACGCTGAGCCAATGCCTGCCAACAGATCATCTAATGATCCTTCGTTTCAGAGCGTCTTTATTGCCCCATTTCCATACTTGAAGTATAAAAATGTGCCTAGAAAATGGAACTTCCGACCAAAAGCTCAGACCCTGCCCTTGTCCTTCCCTCCCTCAATCCCTTCACTATCCCCTCAAAGGAAAACGAGGTACACCTGGGGCTCAGTTACTGCCCGGGAGAGGAAATCTTTACAGCCATCACAACCCGTGCCGGTACACAACATTTAGCTGAACCAGAATCTAGTCTTTATGCAAAACAAAACACAACTGAGTGGCATCCTATTCTCTGTGCCGTGATGCCAGCATCAGCTTTGCAGAAGTATTTGTCATTCCTCTTTCTGCTTGGTTTTTTTTTTGCTTTTCAACTCCGAGCTGCCTTGTCCTCTCTGGAGCTGCGGGGGTGCCGGGGCAGCTCTGTGCCCGCGGCAGGGACATGGCACAGGTCCCTGGGCACTCCCCTGCAGTCCCTGAGCCTGGCAGAAGCTGCAGCTGCCCCAGGGACCCCATCCCATCCATCCCATCCATCCCATCCATCCCATCCCTGCCTGCCCGGGGTGCAGGTGGCCCTGCCCGGGGTGCAGGTGGCCCGGGTGGCCCGGGGTGGCCCGCGCTGTCCCACGCCCGCCCAAAGGCCTTTCCGTGAGCAAGGTTCCAGGTTCAAGTCAGCTTTTCTCCCGAGGCCCGCGCCTGCTACTCGCGCGCGCTACCCGTGCGAATGGCGAAGGAAAAGAAAAACTCAGCAAAATCTCTCACAAATGCCAGTGCTTTTAAACATTAAAACGACTTTTAAATTCTTTGGATGTGCGGGTCTCACCCACAAAGCAATCTTTCTAGAAAAAGACAAATAAATTAAAGGAAAAACACGCTAATAATGCCTTTCTGCTTTCTAAGTGACAAAAGTACTACCTTGAAACACTCATTTTGGCATGTACAAGTTGGGGGGAAGGGAGGCCTGGGGGGTAACCTGGCAGTGTTTGTAACACGGGTGGAAGTGCATGCCAAGACAAGGCTGAAGATACACCCTGCAGTCAAGAGAAGCACTCTCCTTCAGTTCATCTCAGCATCAAGAATGAAAAGATTGTAACATAAAGCTTTGGCCATTTTTGAATCTACTATATACAATTTTTTTTTTAAACTACATAGTCATAAATTAAAGCAGTGATTAAATAAGCGTATACAAAATGTAATTAAATTAAAAGTCACAGCACATTATAGAGAAAAAATAGGAACCATTTATCACAGCAGAGAATATTTTTTTTTTACCCTGTGAAAAGAACATCGACTAGCAAACACAAAGCATCCTAGTTGAAACAAAAGTAATTGAAGCCATGTTTCCCTTTCTTGCGTTCATTGCAAACAGCGATCTTTACCCACTTTGAAACATTCCCAGGAATAAGATCTTCCTTGAGTATAACAGAGAAAATCTGCCAAAAAAAAAAAAGGAAAAAAAAGAAGAAACCCAAACCCAAACCAAACAATATAAAAGGAATATACAAACAAAACAACCCCTACAAAATAAATAAGAATTATAAAGCTTTTTTTTTTAAGTAACCTTAACAATTATCAAACTAGTAAGTTCTGCCTTATCACATAGACTCTCTATACAACATAACCCTAAAGATTTATTACTATGAGGTATTTGGAGGAATTGGTAAAAGCGATGCACGGCCTGTCTGGGCTGAGGGACTCAAGCTGCTTTGAGGGAAAGAAGAGGGAACCTTTGGTTTGTCAGCAAGAAAGTGGAAAAAAACATTTTCCTTTGGTATCAAAGAAAGTTTCATTGCATGGTTGCACGGCAAAAAGCACCACGGTGAAGAATTATTCCTTTTTTTCATTAGTGGCCTTTCTAACAGGCTGAGGTATTCAAAGAGTATAAGGTGAGAGATAAAGAGGTCAACAGCGGTTTAACACTTTGGTTCAAGCAAGGCACTCGTCCTATGAGTTTACAAAGTTTGCAACATGTTTGCCAAGAGCTTTATTATTATTATTATTATTATTATTATTAATATTATTATTATCCTTATCATCGTCAGTAGTAGCAGTTGTAGCAAGAGAAGTATTCATAAGGTTATTAGCATTACCACTAAGAATGAAGACAAGGTTACACACTGAGTGAAGGTGAGGAAGGGGGTCAGGGGATGGGGGTAAGAAGGAGGATGAGTTCCCTTTCCAGACCAAGGCCGTGCATGAAAAATCTTTGGTATTCTTTGGTATCATCAATGTGATTAAAATCACCAATGGAAATCGAGTGAGGTAGCGTCTTTGGTTCACACTATAAATAGTAGATCTTTACACACTTTTTTTTTCTTTTTTTTTTTCTTTTTTTTTTTTTACACGTGGAAGTAGCTATTCCTTACCTTTTGCTTCTTTGTCTTTAGCAAATAGTTACCAAATGTATTGTAAAGCTAACCACACCACAATAATAAACCAGGAGGCTAAGCAAAGTCTCAAAATTAGCCCCTGGGCCTTTGAATGCACCCAAACGCTGTGAGATAGAAAAGGGTAAGTGCTTTCTCTTTGTTTGCTAAATGCATAGTTTTCATCCCTATGTACAAAGGAGGAAGAGGAGGAGGAGGATAGGAGGAAGAGTAGTAGAAAGAAGGAACGTTTTTTGGGGTAAAAACGTCTTGTTTACAACTCAGGTGAGGAGAGGTGTCCTAAGACTCTTTGGTATAAGCTCAGCAGTGTTCCCGAGCCCTCGGGGCAGCAGCAGCCCCTGGGGCAGTGCCCTTATCCTGAAATCCCAGGAGAAGAGCGGTGCCCACGGGCAGCCCTGGGGCTGCTCTCCTGCCAGGCCACCCTTTCCCAGGGCTGCTCGGGAATTTGCTCCTGGCCTGGGGCGTGCAGGAACAACTTCCCAAGGAGAGCCCCGCTGCTGGCTGGCTCTGGTGGGGTTTGCTTTACCTGAGTAAGGAGAGGAGGCTGCGGCCCTGGAGAGCCACGCAGGGCTAATGGAGCTGGGGGCAGTCTGGAGGAGGACGGGTTGGGGTTTTTTTGTTTGTTTTGGTTTTTTTTTTCCTAGAAATCGAACGATGCCATTTACAATGGGGATGGATGCGGACAGTTCACCTCTTGGCCAGCCTCCCCTGTGGGTCACTGCAGTCATGTTTGGGTGCAGCCTGTTAGCTGAATGCATGTTCCTAATGCCCTCTTGCCCTTGGAGTCACCTTTGACTGAAGCCCCATCTCCTGATGCTCCCAAACTCTTTTGGGTTCTGCTCCCTCTCCTAATCCTTCCTGGCAGAGTTTTAGATCCTCTTGTCGAATTTGAAACTCATTTCCTTTTTGTCAGGAATGAAATGAACTGAAAGACTAACACTAGCAAACAGAGACAGGTTTCCTGGGTAATGTTAAATGCAGCATTAGGAGAAACTCCCCTTCAAGGATGCCCTGGTGGGTGATGGCACCAGCCAGAGCAGGGGAGCACCAGGTGACCTGTCCATGCTTCAGTCGGTGTGGCCGGGCAGTCTGCTCAGAGGTAACACAGCTTTCCAGCTGGACTGAGCAGTTCCAGAGTTATTTGCTTCATGTTTTGAAGGAAATCAAAGAAAAGTGTGTTCTTTGCCTACTCAGAGTACGCATATTGCTTGTGGGAAGAGTGGTTTGTTCCTAATGGCTTAGAGAAAACCAAAAGGTTTATATCTACTTAAACAGACATGTAAAAAACCCAAAACACTTAAAATCTGTAACTTGTGCATCAGTTTTAGTGTGTGTGGGCGTGTGTGTGCGCGTGTATACGTACACACACCCCACCAAAATGTGTGTGCATGTGCATATACACAGTCCTATTTAGGGGCTTGCATGTGTGTCTGATGTATCAGAGATCCTGAAATTGCATATTGGGTGCAAATTTAATGCTGGTATGAAAGTTCTCTTTGGTTTCAGCAAGTAGTCTATAAAGACAATACAATGGAAATAGTAAAAATGCGGCAATGTACTTTGAATTTTCCCTGCATTTTTAAATTCTCAAGTTTTTAAATAAATAAGGCTTTATTCTCTAAACTATAGGTACGTTACAAAGCAGTGTTTTGCTGGAAAAAACTAAACCCTTAGTTATCACTGTCCTTTATTAACCTTGCACTAGTGGGACTGCATCCATAAGGTACTTTATATGTGAGCTTATCAATGTTTCCATGTCAATTATGTCTCCATGGGGATGGAACACTTCAAAAGAAAGCTTGCTAAAATTTAAGGTAAGCTAGAGACTCAAAAAACATCCAGATTAGATTAATTTTTCATAGATAATGGCTTTGTCAGCCTTAGAGTGGGTTTAACATACTGAAATATGGAGAAATATTCAGTGGCAAAAATATTGGGTTTATTTCACTTTATTTTAATAAAGAGATATTTCACCTGTATTCTAAACACTGGATGGAAATAAACTGTATACCCTGAACCTTGACTAGACCCTGTCCTCTTGGGAAATAACTGGTGCTACAAAAGTTGCTCTACTTTGGTGTCACTGGTATTTTGTGTGGGCTTCATCCCCCAAACCAGTATCTGCTACTGTTTATAGTGTTTGGATTCTAGTTTACCTTGAATTTTCCTTTATCTTTTTTTTCTTTCCTTAAAAACAAAAAGGTTAGAAGTAAGATTACCTATTTCTAGTCCTTGCATTGGGCCTATACCTGCATATTTGGTTATTTTGGAATTTAATATACCTAGCACAATCACTACAGTAATTTGAAATACCAGTTAGAAATCTAACAGGCACATGTATGGTTTTAAAAATCTATTTTCCCCTTACATTAAAATTTAATATGCAGATGTTGCACGCTTTTCTCTTTAATTTTATCAGAGTAGGAACGGGATGATTTCTCTCCTATGGGTCTGTTAGCAACAGAGCGTTTAAAGCTTTTCAGCTACAAACTTTAAACTATTTCATGCATTAGCCTGACTAATAGATGAGCAAGAAAGAATGCATGGGACAAAAGCTCAGCCTGCTACACGCAGATACAAAGCCACAGAACATCGGGCTGTATCTCGGTCATGGGAATTCTGCTCTTGACTTCAGAGAGATCACAGTTCCTCCTTCCAAAAGCACTGCTGGAGCTCCTCCCACAACATTAGCTGATGTTGTACCACCGTTTTCAATAGGAAAAGACCACGAGCCATCAAAGCTGTTACTATTCCTTTGCCTGGTAAAGTCGATAGGTAAAAAAAAGCTCGCTAATGTCAATGAGTATTGATCAGACGCTGAGCCCTGTGGTTTTGCATCCCTCAATTCGTTTCATTTTTGCGTCCCGAGTGCCTCAGGTCTCCTGTTCGCAGGCTAGATGGCAGAGCTGAGCCATGGAACACAGCGCCCGGGCTGCACCGGGCTCAGCCCGGGACAGCGCCTGGGGACAGTGTCACACGCGGTGTCACACGCGGTGTCACACGCGGTGTCACACGCGGCTCTAACACGTGGCTCCTCCTTGTGCTCCCGTTGAAGTCAGTGAGGAAAGGGCTCACTGGGTTCAATGGAAGCAGCATCCCATTCTCAGTTCCCGTGCTCTGCCAGGGGCTGTGATCTCCTCAGGTGACATTCTTTCTTGCCAACCACAGAAAGAAACGATAATGTGGTTTTACTAATTGCAAATAACAGTCTTGATTACAAGTTTTATGTGTTATACAGTTAGATTAGTTTATACCTATAACTCTACATAGTATTTGTGTAAAAATAGCTTTGGAATATTAAAATCATTGCAATAAAATACCTGCAATACAATTATTAAATGTGTTCTTTGGTAGCTAGTCGATTTTTTTATGGATGGAATAGTTTTCCTTTTTTAAATCTGAACATTCCTTAACAAACAAAGAGAATGCACTGGTTTAGGTACCATTCAAAATTTCTTTGCCTAGTTTGAACTTGTTTCGAGGCATTGCACCAGCCAAGTTCAAACTGTGAAACAGCAAAAATCACACTACCGTTCCCAGGAATTCAGACGACTCCACGCTTTGTCGGCCGTGCCCTGGCACAGCCCTCTCTGGAGACCAGCCCTCAGTCCCTACCCACTGGCACAGCGCACGCAGCACGGACACACTGAGCACCTCCATGGCAATGCTGTGCACACCGAGAGCTGTATCCAAAGATGTCTGCTCAACGACAGGAATTCACTATGCTCCAAACCACTAAACAGCCAAGTACGGTGAGGATGATGATGGGCAAAGGTGTAAGACCAGTGGTCTGTTCCTCTTCTCTTTGCTTTCCGTTTCCTTCCCTCTGTTTCGCCTTCTTCTTCCTCGCTGTTTTTTGCAAGTCGTCATCCTACTAAAGTGTGTGTCTTAGAACAAAGTCATAATGCAGGTGAAATAAGTCTTTGGTTTCTTTGGACTTATAAATATTTTTTTTTTCAAATAGTTTTAAGTATAAACCTGCTATTTTGAGGTCCTGGTCTGTCTTTATTTATTTATTTATTTTATTTTTAAAGCTTTTCCACCGAGGTTTTAGTTCGTGGTTATTCCTTCATGCTTTGGTACAAGTGCTTGATGAAGAAGATGAGTTGCCTGAATTGGAGCTGCCCTCGTCTTGCCACTTATCCAGACTCCTCCTCCGTGCATTCATGAAAAAGTTGCTGACGGTGCTCAGCTCCAACCCGAGCTGCTGGGAAATGGTGATTTGTAACTCTTTGGACGGACGCTTGTTTTCCTTGAATATTGCATGTAGAGTTCGACGCTGGACATCGGTGAAGACCAGCCGAGGCTTTTTGGGTGTGTTCCCTCTGTCCTTGCCGTGCTCTTGTTCTTTCCTCTTGCACGCTGCAAGAAAGGGGAGCACAGTTAGAGGGGGCTGGCAGAGGAGTGTGGGGGAGCACAGCGCAGGGCAAACTAGGGAAAAAGGACTGCTCGTGTCAGCTTCCAAATTTGGAGAGAATGTGGGACATTTACATCTCTAACTCATTATAAACTAGTGCAACTATAAGGAATAAAAGTTAGGAAATACCTTTGCTGTTGTCTGTTAAAACTCAGCAAATGCTATTAACCAAGAGCTTACATTTTGATACCACCCATTAGTGCTGAGAATTTAACTATTTAATATCTCTAGGAGGTAGAGTGGAATTTCAGTGAACTCTAAAGGTAACCTTGGTCATATTTTTTACCATTTTTAGTTGCTTTCAATCCATTTCTGTAGCTTTTTGTTGACTGAGAACTGTGAGGAAGTAGGATGCTACTACAGTCTTACAGGCCAGATGTATTCTGAACAAAATAAAACAGGTTTTGTCATGAAAAACAATGATACAGCAAATCTTCTTTACAGAATTGTTCCTTATTTCATCTGTCATCCTTTCTTTCCCTTTGAGAATGTTATTTTGCTCTACATTATTAAAGGGTGCCTGCAATTTGAAATCTGCCTCCCAGATCACCTTCCAGGCAGGATCTGATGGGATGTGAGGGAGACTCCCAGATCCCTCTATCAGCCTTCGACTGTCTGCCAGCTCATCTCAGCATTTTGCTAGGATAAAAGCTTCCTTGGCAGGGCAGATTCCTCTGTCTCACTTTCAAAATCGTCTGAAGTTTTCTGTTTCCCTTCATTCTCTAACAATGTCCTTTAATTCTGATTGAAAGATGTGTTTCTGAAGGTAATATGAATGTTCTTTCTCTGTGTCTGTGGAGATCAGTACTGACCATATGAAGAATTTTTGCAGTATCTCTACTTACACCATGATTATTGGAATGAAAACAGCAAATTACATCGCAAAGGTCCTTTCCACAACTTCTATTACTACCAAGAGCCAGCCCTGGCACGAGGCTTTCATTGCTCACAGGAGGTATAAAAATACTCATCCACCTTTTGTTCTTGAGAAATAGGAACTGCACAGATCAGGAGCTGTGAAGGCTCCTTCTGCTGGCCCAGGCAGGGACCAAGACACTGGTGGCTCAATCCCCTCTGAGGAGAGGCTTTTGAAAAGGTCCCTAACAATATATATATATTCCAGTCACATACACTTTCATAAGAAATCACACATCAATCAAATAGGCTGGGCCGCCAAACTCGTGTCTCCTACAGGTATTTTTATCTGAAAGCCTTTGAAGAACGCTTTGAAGTTCCATCCTGACCTCTAAAACACCGTGGAGCTTTTGGGCTAAAACCCAGGTTTCCTCATGTGAGCCCCTGCTGAAGCCAAACTGCTGAATTCACTGTGGGGATGGTGCCTGCTGAAATAATCTGCATCCCACTGGAGGTCAACATGGGCAAATCAAGGGTTAAAAATGCTTTTGTCTGTTATTTACTGACAAATATTAAGAATGAGGCTACCAACAGCATCTCAGTCTTTTGTATATGTCTGACCATTTGATAATCAGAAATTCCTGGGAAAGCAGCTGCAGGAGCTCAGCCTCCAGCTCTGGCTGCCCCTGCTAGCAGGCTCAGGCAGAAAAGAAGACAAACCAGGTGCAGACAGCATTTTCTGTGCTTCATTTCTGCTCATGCTGCTTTACACCTTCCTTTTCCAAAGCCTACACAAATTCCATCTTCCGCCTAGATACTCTGCCCAGACCATAATTTGTCACAAAATCCTAATGGCACAGATAGCGTGATCCAAGCCAGTGCTGTGCAGTGCCTCAGTGTGAATCACCACATCACAGATGACAGCCACAGCAGTAGGTACAAAGCCAGCTCAATTAGTGATGGGAGCCTCTGGGGCTTCCATCACAAGCTACTACATGAGTTCTCTGAAAGAGCAGAGAATAACAGAAAAACAACCATCTATTGTGAAACTAGCTTGCATAACACATTGTGCTCCTGAACTTGTGCTCATTTCCTGAAATGTAGTATTCCTGAACAATTATTTCCATAGACAGTGTCCCAAGGGTTACAACATACCTTGTTCCTCAGCTCCAATTGTATTAAAACCCTCTTAATTAATGCTAGTGACATCACAGAGGTAAGAAAAAGTAGCTCATTACTAGGGAAAAAAAATAAAACCTATCCAGTCTATGATACAAATAAGACTATTTTACTTTTTTGCAAATATTTTCAGCTCTATTTCCGTTAGCATTTGCCAGAGGCAGATTAAGGGCAAAAACTTCCCAACATGCTGAATTGTTCCAAGAGCCCTTGCACTGCCAGGCCTCAGGTTGTGAGCAGCAGGGGTGGATACCACCTCTCATCTTCTGCCTTGTCCAGGCTCAGGAATATTAATAGCACTTAAAAATAAATAATGGTGATAATGAAAAACTGTAATAGGGTTTCCTTGCGATCGTTTTCCCTGCACTGGAGCCAATCAATTTTAATAATAAATTGTAGCTTCCAGCTTGCCAGAGAACAAATGTACACCACGGGATAAAATCTGCTCCAGCATGGGAGTGGATCCAGAGCAGGCAGGGATTGGCCAGCTCACACAGCAAGGGCTGGCAAAGGGGGGCTGGCAAAGGGGGGCTGGCAGCAGCCTGAGCCAGGCCATGCCCAGGCAGAGCAGCTGTGCCTGCTCTGGCCAGGTCCTACCCTAATGTCCACTGAGGTCAGGCCCCAGAGACATCAACTGAAATGCTTTTTTTGGAAAAAAACACCGGAGCCTGTCTTCACAACAATTTATCACACACTCCATCTCTTATCTTACCTAGCAGAAGATAATAACAGTAATTTGCACTGCTGTCCTTCTTGTGCCCCTGCCCTTCAGCACTGTGAGGGGACCCTCTCCCACAGCACAGACACTGAATTCAGGTGCTTTGCAGGGTGCTGTGCTCCCTAGAGGTGTGCACCTCTCCCAGGACACACCTGCTGGCACCTGCCCTCACTCCCTGCTGCAGGCAGCCCTTTTCTTTGTCTCCAGGTTGCCCCGCCTGAGTGATGCTCCATGTGATGCCTTTTGAAAAAGCCTTTAAGAAAATCTTGTTAAGAAAAAAGAAAAGCAGAGGATAAAGGAAGAGTCACCCTGACTCTGGCAACACACGTGCAGATATGACAATGTAATATTATCAGTGCCAGAAGGAGCCTTATAAATCCAGCCCTGAACTCTGGCCTCTCCCAGTTATTTCCATCTTCCTCTGCCCTGAGCAACAGATATTTTTGACACTTGCAATTCTCCTGACACAACCCATCAATCTATTTTTGTCTCCCTTTGTTCCTTCTAAGTCACCCGAGGGATTTGGTCAAGTAAACTTGCCAGCCCTGGTAAGGTCTGCAGCTCCCACTGAGGCCCAGCTGCCTGTGCAGGGTACAGATGTGGGCTCACCTCTGCAGCTCCCCTGTCTGCTGAGCTCTTCTGGGGCCCCAGCTGGGTGCAGCACAGCAGGATTGGTTCTGCTCTGCCAGGGCTGTGAGCAGGATCGTGTCCCCTATGAAAATGCACTAATTGCATCTTTAGGTCGAGTCAGCAAAGAGGATGTTTTGCCTATCTGGGATATGAACAACATTATTCAGTCAGTCTAAAAGTCAAGATTATAGTAAGCTCAGGTGTTAACCCTGATGCTTGATCCAGCATTTCATCCCTACAGGATGGATTTCTTTTTAAAATAAAAGGAAAACCCCCTGATTTTTCCCTAATACATCAATTTTCAGGAGCATTTGGTGTGTACACATGTGCCTAGCTGTTTCTGGCAAACTCCAGCTTTCCTTTCTAAAAAAGAGAAGCAAAGAATAAAACTGGTGATGCTCTCAATAAACCTAATTTCTGATGGTTTCTGGTTTGATTTGTGAACATAATAAAATATCACCACAAGTTCTGTTGGCTGCTTTTTTTGAAAACTGTCACTGAAGC
The DNA here is from genome assembly GCA_013396995.1 of Dicaeum eximium. NCBI lineage: Eukaryota > Metazoa > Chordata > Aves > Passeriformes > Dicaeidae > Dicaeum > Dicaeum eximium. The sequence goes on from VWZP01009737.1 coordinate 12,018, forward strand.
AGAGAGAACAACAATGGAAAATTTTACTTGGGCAAACCCTGTCCCAAGCCCTGTGGCTACTTTTGATGTGATAGGTCACATTTCCAGCTCTGGCCTGGGTCACTGCTGACCACCAGCCATTATTACTTGATGGCCACAAGGTATGAGGCGGTCTTGTATGAGATTATGTGGTGGTCTTTTACCCCTCCTCTTGCAAAAGTCTTTTTGTTATCCCAACTTCATGTGAACAGGGCTATCTTAAAGACATAAAAAGCCCTTTTAGAAGTCTCTCTTTACATGTATTTTCTAATCTCTGTTGTGTCAGGTCTAGAAAGTTCAGCTACAGTCTGAACTGCATCCACCCAGGAATCCCTTTCCAAATCACTGCTTCTAGTTTTGAAACATCACACAGTATCCAATAATGTTTGGAGAGTGAAAACTTCACTGGTATTAACTGGAGAACATCCTGAAGGGTGTCGTTCTGTAGGAGGCTCTAATCACACTGGCAACACAGCTCAGTGGAAAGAGGTAGCCAAAAGCTCATTGGTAAACAAGCTAAATAAGGTAAATTCACGGTGGCAATAACACATAATCAAGTGTGATAAGTTACATCCTTATCGTGTGAATAACACCTCAGGGGCATGCAGAGAAACACGTGAACAACGGATCTTCCCCAGTTACCAAAAACTTCATATTTGGGGGAATATGGAAACAAAACAAAAGGGCATATGAGGCACAGGCTACCTGAGGGTTAGATGTCACCACATGAACTAAACCCAAGCAAATCTGTTTGACCTGAATAATAACCACAACTTCCAGGTGACATTCACTCTGACACATCACCGGTTAGTGGTCCCCTGCACTGTCCTGTCCTTCTTGCCACTGCCCCAGGGTCTTCCAAGGTGCTTGGGAAAAGGAATCCCTCTGGAAAGGTGCTGTGTGAGACAGCCTCCACACATGGAGGCAGCTTGTGGCCATGAGTTCCTGCTGCAGCAGACAGCAGTGATGCTTGAAAAAGCATTCCCTTCAGCTTCAGCCCACTGTGGGATAAGGCTCCTCAGAGCTTTTTAGTGATGAAAGCCTACCTGGGTGACACAGGTCACCCTCCTCAAAGCTTTCTCTTTTCACCTGAAAGGAGTATTGTCTATTCTGAAATGTCTGAGCCCACGCTGAATTATTTCTTTTAATCCTGGCATTATTCAGCATTTGGCACTTGTTTAGTGATTTGCATTTATGCTTATTCAGGGTGTGGGTGTTTCCATATACGCAGAGATCTTTTGAGCTGTGTCTCATTTCTCTGCCATCAAATCCAGAGAATACTCTTTTGTTGCTTCATAACATCAAAAGAGATGAAAATACGTTTGTATATGGGAAGCTCACAGGATGACATCACCCTGCCAACATACAGATCCCAGCTGAGCCAGAATGGTAAACATCTCACTCCTGGGCACTGTATTAAAATGAGTGACCTCAATTTGCTGGCCCCGGAATAATGAAGTGAATCTGACTGAGAGTGCTGACTCAGCAGTTCGGGATTCAGGGGTTTACACAAACTTAGTGTTGATGGATCTGTAACCACTTCAGCAAGCTGACATCACCGTTACAGAATATGTTGCTAAGTGGATCAATCAGGGGACAGCACCTGATTTCCCCGCGATATCATTTAGAGTAAATGTTAAAATTCTTTAGCGAGGTCTTTAGTTAACCATATTACTGTGACAAATATTTCTTTGCCTGGCATAAGTAATTAGAATTTAATCACTTAAACTACATCTTAATTACCCCGAATGAATTGAAGGGACATTTAATAGCAAAGATTAAATTGCCTTAATGAACGATTTTTGCGACTACATCAATATTTTAATCGCGTCAGCCGGGTCCGCCCCCCCCGCCCCCCGCCGCAGCGGCACAGGCGGCCCGCGGCCGCGGGGTGGCGCTCGATCC
>VWZP01009737.1:14106-30703 GCA_013396995.1 Dicaeum eximium
CACCGCGGGCACCGCACCTCATCCCACCGCGGGGACCGCACCGCATCCCACCGCCCGCGGGTTCCCTAAGGCATCACACCTCGCCATGGGCTCCTCACCCGCGCTGCCGCTCCGTACCGAACCGCACCGAGCCACGGCACCCCTGTGCGGAGCGCCAGCCGCTCCGTTCCGCTGCACTCCGCATAGCGCAGGCTGGAAAACACCACCCGCCCGTGCTGCGCTGCGCTCCGCTTATGCGCCGCGCCCCGCCTCCGCGGCCCGGCCCCCTCGGCCCGCGCAGCACCGCCCGCTCCGCACCTGGCCGCGCCGCTTCGCCCCCTCCGCGTCTCCCGCCCCGCCCCGGCAGCCCCGCCCCGCCCGTGTCCCCCTGCGCGGGTCCGCGGGACGCACCCGGGTGCGGAGCCACACCGTATCCCGGCCCCGGCCCGCTAACGCGGCTCCCGCTGTGGGGAGAATTCCCCGCGGGCCTCCGAGGCGTTCGGGTGTCATTCCGCCCCCTCCCGCATCCCCAGTCAGAGACATCGCCACAGCAGCCGAAAATTGAGTTTCTGAGCGGTGGAAACGACGCAGTCCGTTGCAAAACCTTCACTGCAACATTGAGGATCGCCAGATTCACTGAAAAAACCCAGCTCGTTTCTCTAGTTTCGCTACTAAGGACCGGCCTGCCGGCTGCCGCTTCCCCGGCTCGGATTTTTAAGTTCTCCGTCAATTCCAATATATTCAAAATAACGATATATGTTTCAAATAAAGGAGAAATGAGTCAGTGATGACATAAAGAAGTTCCTCCGGTTGGGGGGGACACTAAGGAAGCCGTTTAGCAGCCTGCCTGTGCGGGGGGAAATGGGGGGAAAGGGCTGCGGGCAACTCTCCCGCCTGTGGCTCGGTTTTTACTAGCGGGTTTCTAATGCATGTCACAGCGAGTGCAGAGCTCTGCACCCTAAAAACATCCAAAACCTGAGCCCGGGCTCACTTCAGTGGCTTCTGCACCCAAGCGTTAAGGAAGAGCCCCCCCGTGCCATCCGATTCAATACTTTTTTCTATCTGAAGCAGCAGCAGCAGCATTTCTAGCTCCAGCAGCCAGCGCCCGCACCCGCGGCAGCCCGCGGAGCTGCCCGCACACCCGCGGAACGGCAGCCATCCATCGCGCTTTAATTGCCCTTTGGGCTGTACGGAAAATGTCACCACTGAGGCTTCCTATCGCCCTAAAATGGGGGGGAAAAATGAAAACTACTGTTCAGTTAATAAATTGTTCCTATAAATTAATCTTTCAGCATCATAAAACTGACTTCTTCTTAAGCAAAACGGCTCAAGTCAGCCGCGTTTCCAAAGAGAGTCTGCCAGCATCGGTCACTTCTCTGTCCGTGTATGATTAATCCAGGTAGATTTATGCCTGAAACGCGAATCGACATTTATCGATTTGATCATGGAAGCACCTGACACGCGGCCGTGCTGGGTCCCGGTCGGTCCTCAGGAAAAACTCCCCTCGACGCCTGTAGTCTTCAGGTGAAAATCACCGGCACTTCAGCAACAGCTCCTGCGCTTCAGCCACCTTAGAACTCCCCGGAAACTAACTTGTCCCTTGTGTGGAGTCTGTGCGGACCCTTCGGCTACATCGGCAGGTGAAGGCTGCCTGAGGCAAAGCAGGAGCGGTGGTTTAATGCCGGTACAGGCAGAGCCAGGCACCGAAGCATACCGGACCTGTGGATTTCCAGATGATTTTGTCCCAATCTGATCATCATGTTCCTTCCTGGCTGTGTAAAAGGCAGATGGCACACGCCAGAGCCCAGCTGTGGCACCGGCAGGAGCCCTGGCTCCCTACGGGTGGCACCTGCAGCGGGCACAGTCCTGGTGCCACGCACCTCTCCGCTCCTCCTGGGGTACCCCCACCCCTCTGGCTGGCTGAGTTACCGTGCTGGGGGAACCTCGCTTCCCCTCTGCCCACGCACCCGTTCGAGGGCCCTCACCCCCAAACCTCTGCCCTGCCGGCAGCCGAGCCGCGGGCAGCCCGTGCGCTCCGCCCGGCGCTCGCCGCAGCACCGCGGCACGGATTGCCGGCTGCAACTACGCATAATCGATGCGGTGCCGCTCCCCGTCGGGGCCGGCAGCCGTGGGGAGGCTCAGTGAGCACCTGCGCCGGGGCCGCGTCCCTGCACCGGGAGCGGGGCGGCCCGGGCGGGGGCGGAGCTGGGCCGGCAGCTGGGTCGGGCCCCGCCGCCGGTCGCTGTTCGTGGTGCTGAAGTNACCGAGGGGCGACGGGCGAGGGCTGCGGACGGCGCGATGGTCCCGGCCGGTCGGGGCGGGCAGCGCGCCCACAGCCCGGCTGCGTGACCCGGGGCGGCCCCGGCGGCACCCACGGGCGGGAGCGGCCCCGTTTTGAGGCGTTTGATTCAAACGGCAGCGAGGTGGGACCGGGCCGCGGCCCCCGGGTCCGCCCCGCCACGCGGCGGGGAATTAAAACAAACAAACGACCGGGAGAACGCACGCACGAGCAAACAAGCGGGGCCGAGCCGTGCTGCGGGGCGGGCCCGGCCCGGTGCGGAGGAACGCGGCTCGCCCGGCCCCGCTCCTCCTCCCGCTGGGCAAACATTAACGAAGGGCAAACGCGGCTGTAAATCAATCCCGCCGAAGGACACGGCCGGCAAACAAGCGCGCCCCAGCGCTCCCCCGGCTGCTCACCGGGCACGACTGCTCCGGGTGCTCTCCCACCCTCCGATCCCTCCGGGACACCGGGGCCCCTTGCCTCGGCCCATGGTGGGCACCGGCAGCAGCGGAGGGACCGCTGGCACGGCCCGAGGTGCGCCGAGCCGGGCCCGGGAGGTCCCGCAGGGTCGGGAGGGGAAGGGCCTCTCCCCCGGGCCCGCTCCGCGCTCGGAGTGTCGCCGGTGAAGGCCCCGGTCGATGCCCCCCGCCTCCCTGATGCAAACGCCTTTATGCAAAGTGCCCGCAGGGTAAATATTAAACAGCCCCTAATGAGGCCACCGGGGCCAGGGCGGCCCAGACCTTCCCGGCGCGCTCGGGGGCGACGGCGGGCGAGAGGTGGAAACGGCGTCATTAGATTTCATATTTAATGTGGAAAACGCTCTGATTACTGCATCGATTTCTTTACAGTTAATTTGGCCAGAATTTCTCGCCGGCTTCCCAAGGCTTCGGCTTAGCCGGGATTCACATTAGGAGGGAGAAAGGATAAGAGGAGGGGAGGAAAAGAGGCGCAGCTATGAAAAATACCAGTCAGGTCGCAGAGTAACATGGAGCAGCTTTGGAGGGCCGGGCCTGCCCCCTCCTGAGAGCCGCGGGTTCCCCAGGCGCCTTTCCCGACACCCGCTCGGGGAGCGCCCGCGCAGGGGGGACGAGCTCGCTCAGGGGCGCACATCGGCGAAGGACCCCCTCGGGCAGCAGTTCCTAAGGAGCCATGGGCTCCCTCACACTCCTCTGGTGCGCTCGCAAAATGTGTCTTTGCCGCCTTTTCCCTGGCCGCTGCCCTTCCTCCCGATCGGCGGGCCCGTGCGAGGCCGGCAGCAGTCGCAGTTCCAACAATGAATGGCTCCAAGCAGATTATTTTTTCCTGAACAAGACAAAGTCAGTTTTTTTCCTTCCTTTATCTTCTCCCGTTTCCTCTCTCTCACAAACACGGAAAAAAAACCCGACAAACTGAAATAAATTCAGCCTTAAATCCCAGCCGGCTGCAGAAGCGATGTACTTTTTTCTTTTAATTGTATTTATTTTTTCGTCGTCCCTTCACAGCCCTTCCAAATGTCAATGAAGGCGAGGGGGAGGGAGGGAAGACTAACAGAGAGACAGTCAAATAGATAAATATTCAGTGATAGAGAGGAGAGAGAGAGTGGGACAGACAAAGGAAAAAAGAACAGAGAAGAGAAGGGAGATGGGATGAATAAGATGGAGGCTGGAAGAGGTCAGCTTTGCAATTAGCAGTTCTGCTTACATTTCAAGAGACAGCCCAGGAAGTGTCAAGACCTCAATCCTGCTTCCATGTAACTACCAATTTTTCTTCTATTTGTCGGAGCTTCTGTAATCTGGGAGGTAGGAATCCCCCAGGGACGGCTGGAAGGGGCAAATACTCAAGATAAAGTGCAAGGCGAGACCGCGAGGCCTAAAATAAGCAGGCTCCATCCCCCTCACCGCCTCCTGGTTGTTGTCTGCAGGAAATCAGAAAGGGAAGCAACGAAGGCGTTCTGGGTATTTATCTACCTGATAATTCTCTAAACGCCCGGGAGTGAGTTATAATTTGGACGTGAAATTTAATTTGCGTCGGCTGCAGTAATTTATGTTATTTTGAATTGACGTTCATACATCAATATCAATCGGGGCAGATTTTTACCACTTAGTAAGATCATCACACATTTAAAACCTGCACAAAATAAAATCGATACTTGATGCATTTTCAGGCGGCCGCCGGCGGCGCGGCGCGGAGGGGCGCGGAAGGGCGCGCAGGATGCGCGGGGCGGGGCGGGGGCCCCGGGACCGCCCCACTGCCGGGACGCAGCGCTATGCAAATGCCCACGTGCGGCCGGTGCTCAGGTGGGCAGCGCCCGGCGACGCCCGGAGCCCCCGGTACGCGGGGAGAGCTCTGCGGGGCCCGGGCGGCACATCCCGACCCCCCCGGGCTGCGAGCCCCTCTTCGCCCCGGGGAAGCTGCTCCTGCAAGGTGCCAGCTTTCGGGTTTCATCGGAAAGGGAAGGCGGAATAATGAGGCTTTGTGTCTCTAACGGGATTACCGGGATCCGTTTATGAGAGGGCAGCGCTGAGGTGGCTGGAAGAAGGGGCGGTGTGGGGGCAGAAGCGAACAATGGGACCCTCCGGACCCGGCAGCTGGGCAGGGCACGGCCGCCTCCCTCCCTCCCTCCCTGGCGGCCCTGCAGCAGCCGGAGCTGGCAGAGCTTCCCACAGCAGCGCCAGGGAAGGGATGCCAGCAGGCTCCGAATCGAGGGGTTGTTTCCAGTATCGATCTATGCAAATGAGCGGAGATTCAGGTCGACCAAATTGTCGTAAAAATACGCTCCAAATCGAAGAAAGTTCGCCTTAGCAATCGTTACGGGGATATTGGAAACACAAACTCCATCCTCCTCTCCTGGGTAGCACCAGCAAGACGAGGGTTTTTCGCTGGTGGGGTGGCTGCTGAGAAAGGGAAGGCGGAAAGGGCAGTTCTGAGAGCTCAGACCTTTGAGACTGACTCCGCAGGAGTGGAAGCCAAAGAGAGCAACGTCCTCCCACCGGCGGGCACCCAAGGGGACGGAGGCCCTGCCCCGGACCCTTCCTAGCCCCGCTGTAGGTTTCTGGAACGAGGTGGTTGACTGAGAACAGGCACGGAGCACGGTGGTGGCCCAGCTGCGTCCCTGCACGCTCGGGAAACGGTCGCAAGTTGTCACCGTCGCGGTAGTCGAAAGCGCAAGACCAGTTGTGCTTTTGAAAGGAGAAAGATTTGGCCCTTCCCTTATTTTTGTCTGTGAAACGGATCAGTGACCCTGGCTCCAACTCGGATTGACTGTCTTGCGTTCTCCAGGGACAAATTAATGGAGACCTATCACTTAATTAACAAACCCTCGCTCACGGTATATGAAAGGCGGGCTCTGCACCGGGAGCGCAGACGGGAGGGTCTGGGGAGGCGGCGGCAGAGCTCAGGTACGGACCGGGACGCCCATCTCTGGGCGGACAATACGGGACCCGCTCGGGAGCACGCCGGGCAGCAAGCGCCGACAGCGCGGTGAGGCTGCGGAGCAGCGAAGCCACGACACGGACAGTTTGTCTCACGCAGAGACATCCACGCGAAACTCAAAATCCACGGCCTAATGATAATTACAACCAGTATTAAAAAAAAAAATTAGGAAATCCAACGATTTTAGCCAACAGCATTTCTCGGCCACCGCTCAGCCGCGGGGCTCGGCTCATTCGTGCCAAACGCCTGTCCCAGCTCACCCAACCCGAGCGGGACGCTGGCCCCGAGCCCCGCCGCGACCCGAGCCCACCGCCCCCGACACAAAGCAGACGCACCGACCCCTCTCGGCGGCGCATTACCGGGGCTCCCCCGTACCCCGTCCGTGGGCCCGGCTGAGCCGCCAATTCAAACATTTCCGCCTCGCCCTCCGCGCTCCGGGCAGCGGTGCCGCCGGCCGGTGCGGCTTTCGGCAGCGTCCCGTTACCGGGCGAGCTGGGTGTCGTTCTGCCGGCGGCAGGCGAGCCTGGCCGGGGAACCGGGAGAGCTGGGGCGCCGCAGTGCGCAGCCCGAGCCCCGGCTCGGCTTTGTCTGAGCGCAGCGCAGAGGAACCGGACGGTGCCGGTGCGCCGAGCCCGGAGAGGGAGAGGGGAAGGGAGAGAAACGGAGCGGCGGGGCGGGGGATCGGTGCTGCTCTTCAGGGACAGGCGGGGACAGGGCCGGCCTGCCCAGGCCCGAGGCCCCGCTCTGCCACTGCCGTGCCCCGAACACCCCGCAGCGGGCTCACCTGCAAGCCGCAGAGCAGACATCCGCTGAAACTCCGGCTCCTGGAGCCACTTCCACATTCTGCGGAAGGTCTCCCGGCCGGATTTGAGCTTGCTCCAGGGCTTGGGGTTCCTCAGCAGGTCTGAGAGCGTCCCTTGAGAGCGGCACAGCACCCTCTGGGCGAAGATAGCCTGGGGGATGCTGTACCGCTTGAGCTCGGTGGTGATCCTCTGAGCTACTTCTTTGGTATTGATTTCTTCCATTTGCCCTGAATTACTTCCACTGTTGACCTGCGAACCAGTTACAGAAGGGTTTTGCTCCCTGGCAGAGCCCAGGATCTGCCCGTGGCTCTGGGCATTCAGGTGGGCATGGGGGTGGTGTGGGATCCCGTTGATAGGCACCATGCCAGCGGAGGTGGGGGTGAGGTGTTGGTCGCCATGCCTGGCTAACATGGCAGGGTGGTGGGCTTCAAATCCGTTTGGGGTGAGCATTTTCTCGGCGGGCATGGTGGCACTGGGATGAGCGTAGTGGGGCAGCCCTTGCTGGGAGTTGTGGATGCTCCCCAGGCCCGATCCAGACAGCGGAGAGAGGCTCTGCCCCATGCCGGTAACATCCTTGTGGTAGGGGGTGTAGAGATTGTTCATAGACGCCAGACCCCTCTCGTCCCGCATGAGCGTGAAGCTGCCGCTCACGTTGCCCGGTATCCGCTGGTGGGGATGGTGATGGTGGTGATGGTGGTGGTGGTGGTGAGGGAACTTGTCCGAGACCGTCGAGATGGGAGGTAGAGGCTGCAGAGGGGTTAACGTGGTGTAGGTGCTGCTCATGCTCATGCCGGGGGGTGTCTCGCAGGCCATGGTCATGGTGGGGTGCAGGGGCCCGGTCAGCGCGTGCTCGGGCGGCCGGTGGTGGTGGTGGTAGTCGCCGCCGTCGAGGATGGACGCCATGCCCATGGAGCGCGGGTGGGCCGGCAGGTGGCTGCCGCGGTGGGCCACCGCGCTCCGGTGGTGGGGGCTGCCGCTCATCAGGTCGGCGGCGGCGGGCACCGGCTCATGGCTCACCCCGTGCAGATCGCCGATGTTCTCCATCGCCAGCTGCGCGTTCATCGTCGGCCGTGCGGGCGGCGGGACCGCACATCTATCTGGTGGGCGGCGGGGCGTCCCGGACCTCTTGGCGGCGGCCGGTGTCTCCCGCGGGCCGGCGGCGGCGGGCGAGCGCTGCGGGCTGGTGGTGGCGGTGCTGCTGCTGCTGTTGCCGGGCTGCTGGCTTTCCCGGTTTTAGTTGGTCGGTTTTTTTTTCCCTTTTAATTTTTATTTTATGGCAACGTATTTATTTGTTTTTTCCCGCTGCCGGCTGGCGCCGCCTGGCCGGTCCTAGGGCCGCCGCTCCCTCAGGCCGGGCCCCGCAGCCGCGGCGGCGGCGGGCGTGTGGCCGCGTCCCTCGCCATGCCCAGCCATNTCCGTGAGCGCGGAGCCTCCTCACCGGGAGCTTCCGGAGGTGACACCGGACCGCCCTGCCCCGGGGCGCCCGCGGGCCGTGTCCCCCGTGTCCCCCGCACTCCCCGCCCCATCTATCCGCGCTGTCCCGCAGCCGCCTGTCCCGGTATCGCTCCTCGCAGGTGCCCTGCGGGGAAACTTCCCGCTGCCCGGCCTGGGGATGGGCGGTGGGAGCCCCGCGGCGCTGCGTGCCGGGGTCACCCCGCGGCTCAGCTCCGCTCCGCTCCCCTCCAGCGCCGCTGCCGGGGCCCCGCGGGGTCCGGCCGGGCGGTGCCGTGGGGAGGGACCCCCCGCCGGGGACCCCGGGCGTGCCCGGCAGCGCAAGGCGAGCATATGTCCCGAGGCGCCCAGCAGCCGGACATGCCGCTGGTTTTCTTTTATTTTTTCTTCAAAAAGAAAGAAAAGGAGGCGGAGGAGAAAGAACAAGCGAGCTCACCCGCCGGCCCCCCTCGTTAGCTAAGGTGCCTTTATGCTGGAAGAAAGGGCAGATGTGCCTATTGTTCGCCCATTAACAATAACGAACCACGCCGGGCAGAGTGCAGCGTGTGCGCGGCGCCGAGCGGCGGGAGGGACGGGCCGGGCCGAGCCGAGCCGCGGGAGAGCCGCGGGGCCGCAGCCGGGCGGCACCGGGCCGGCCGGGCACAAAGGCCGCCGCCGCTTCCCCCCGCACTGCTGTGGGGACCGCGGCTGCTCTCGGCACCCTGCGGAGCCGCCTGTCCCCGTCGCCCCGGACAGGCCCGGGGACAGCGAGCGGATCTCCGCCGCGCTGGGGCTCAGGCCGGGACTCCGGTGTCTTTTCCATGGAGGGGGGGACAGGGCTTGAGCGCCTGTCCTGGCAAAAGCCCGCACCGGCGGCACGCAGAGCGAGTGCGAACGGCCTCGTCCCGCGGGACCCGTGCGGGGGGCTGTGACGGGGGCGTTGTCACCCTCCCTGCGGGCCGCTGAAAGCCCCAAGGCCCTTCCTGGTAAGGGGCAGGAGTGGCTGCCAGCGGGGAACGCAGGCTGCAGGGACAGAGACAGCAGCCGGCCCTGGGGCAGAGTCCCCCTGGAGCGAGTTGAAATCAGCCCCTGGGGTTACTTTTCTCGGAGTTATTGCCCTGATTTTACGGACAGGGCCTGCCGAGATTCCCCTCGGTGCGAGGAGAAGGGCACGGCTCGGGACCCCGTGGGGTCTCACTGTTCTCCGGTTCATCGAGGCAGCGAGACCCCGCGCTTTGAGCCCAAAGCACCGGGGCAGCGGCAGGGCCTCGGCGAGGAGCCCCGGAGCCAGGCCTGGCCCCTCTCGGTCCCTGTTGCCCGTCCACAGCGCCAGCGGGACCAGGGGCGCGGGCGTGGGGGCCGTGCCCCACAGCGAAGGGTCCGGCCCGTCCTCTCGCACCCCCGCCCCGCAGCGGGACTCGGGGGTGAGCGGGAGCCCCCCGGTGCCTCTCGCCCGGGCCCCGCCGCACTCCTGGGGTGCTCACGGGGACCGTGCCCTGGGAGCCCGGCGCGGGGGCTGCTGCCCGGGACCGGCCCCGTGCGTGTCCACGACCCGCGTGTGCAGCTCAAAAATCACCGGGCGCTGGGAGTCTCGCGGGAAACTTTTAGAATCACAGCTATCGTCTGTGCGTGTGTTGCATGTACGGCCCTGGAAGCAAGTGTACTTTTTCGCCTCTATAAATTCAGAATTTCCACAGCGTTTTGATGTATTTCCCGAAATTAACACACACACGCACACACACAAACACACACACTTTTAAGAATTCTGAGCTATTGAACCCCGTCTCCGAAATAAATCAATTGCTCGCTGCCGTTCATTTTCCCTGGGTGCAAGGAGTTGCCCGTATTTTATTTTTGTGCTAAAAAATTTCCCTCATACAGATCCCGCACTGGTTCCTACCGCCCCAGCCACCCCCAATCCTAAACGCGTTCACAGCTCTCTAAATTTTTGTAACGTTAACGCTCACAGTGTCTCCATTTCTGATGGCGAGGAATAGATAAGGAAATGTATATCTGGCAAAGAAGAAAAAAAAAAACAAACCCTGAAACCTAATCAATGATCTCAGAAAATGTTTAGGATAAAATAGAATGAAATACAATAGAACAAAAAATAAAACCCAATAAAATACAATAATAAAATAAAATACTCGAGAAGGTTTCGAGACCGAAGTGAACAGCTGTGATTGTTTCCCAAGCCAACGCAAGGTGATGTCACAGATCTAATCGAAACATTGTCAGCTTCTTCATTATCAATATCTGTACACAATTTACAGTTTAATTAAAAATATTTAATCTCCGTGTATTTAGTGATTAGCTATCAAAGCAAACGTCATAGCGAATATGCTACTCCCTCGAGTTTGTTGGAAATTGCAACATCAAATTTTTCTTCAAGAAATGAGTATAAACCCGACGGATAACAATTTGGGGAGTCCTGTGACACGCTGGCCTCCGTCGAGGTTCAATCTCTAACCTTAGAAAATAGCGGCCGTATGAACGCACCCAGCTCCCCCCAGCCCTACATGCATCTTTTATTTTTAAAACATTTTTCCCGTTACTCTCGGGGTGACCCAACGACGGAGCGGCTCTGGCGCGCAAAAGCCGCCGGCGCGGAGGACAGAGCAGGACCTCGGGCCCGACGAACCCGGTCCCGTCTCAGCTGCGGGGTGCCCCGGGACCCCGGGATGGGCTCGCAGGAGCCCGGGACAGGGGATCCGAGGCCGGCACACCTCCCCGCAGCCCCCCTTCTCCGCCGTCGGGGGTGCCCGTGCGTGGGCTCCCCTCGTCGCGGAGCCCGTCACGGTTCCCCCGCGGAGCTTCCCGCCCCACTGGCGAAGGGCGAGCGCCGGAGAGAGCTCATTTCGGTGCGCTAATCAATTACTGCTTGTGCAGTCAAGTACCATATATTTAACAGAATAATCGTTATCGCCCTTAAGTCTTTATTTGATCAGCAGATACTCGGAGCGGACTTAAAACGCAACTTTGCTTGTTTGAATTGCGTGGCGTGTGTGTGCTTTTTAAATCCGAGCTAATGACACCGTGAAACGGCCGTAATCTCCCGCCTGACGCCAGCAAACACCGCGCGGGCACCGGGGCCCGCCCGACGTGGCGGCCCGGCCGGGGCAGCGATCACAGTGCGCCGCAACCGACAGGACCGACTTGGTTTTCTTTCCTTTTTATTTTCTTTTCCTTTCTTTTATTTTTTTCCCCTTTAATGTATTTTTATTTGCATTACATTTTTCCAGTTTGATTTTGTTTTAGCGGCGTGTGAGGGGGCTGCCGCCGCCCGCGCCCTCCCGCGCCTCCTGCGCGGTGACAGCTTGCGGCACCGGGTCCCCTCGCACGGGGAGCGTGTCAAAGGTGACGCTCGAAGGCTCCCAAAGCCAACAGCTGCCGGGGGGGATTAACTTTTCCAGACTTTCCCCTGTCGAGCTTCTTGGAAACTTGCTTGGCGACAAAAACATATACATCTGTCGGGGGCAGGCGGAGAACAGAGGGCTGCGCCGGCCGGGGCAGGTGGGGGAGGGCCTGGCTTTCAGGGCAAGCTGCGGCGCGGCGGGGGCTCGCTGCGGGTGCCCGCCCGGGGGGGTCCTGCCTTTCCCCCTCCCGCAGCCCCTCTCCCCCGGGCCCGCACTTCTGCCCGAGGGGAGCCTCGTGGAACCCGGGGTCGGCGGCGCGGTGACCGAACTTGCTCCAAGTCGGCCCCTGCCACCCGGCTAAGGGCGCTGGGCTCTTCCCTTGTCCCCTCTGGAGCCCCCGTGGTGGGGCATGGCCGGCGGAAGGACGCGGAGCTGGGAGAGGGCACCGAGCGAGCGCCGGGGGCTGCAGGGCGCTGCTGCCGAGCCGCCGCGGTCCCTCTGCAGCCGCGCTCTCCCGCACCCCCCGGAGCAAACCGCAGCGCTTGTTAATGAAGGAACTTATGGAAGATTGCAAAACACCGTAAATAATTTAGCATTGTATTTCAGGAAAAAAAATAGCTTTCTTAAATCATCTCCTCAATATAACTTGCAGACTTACAGTATGGCCCTGGTAAGTCTAAATTTTTAAAGTAGCAATACTCAAAGAGACAGAGATGTCTGTATTAATTATTTATCCGTTAGTGCCTTCCTTCGTTTCTAACTTATTATTAATTAGGCGCCTCTAGTCTTTCGCAGAGAGCTCCACAGAGCCAGTTGCAGCTTTAAATATGAATTAAAAGCAAATCCAAGCTACTGTAATGCGAAAATTATTCCGTGTCTTCTATGGCAGAGATGAATAGCTGCGCAAATCAATACTGTGAAGCTATGCTCCAAACGACAGGGTTATTGATAGCTTATATTAATGATGTTAATGATGGAAAAAGGAAAACAAGAACCCGACCAACTTATAAACTTTTTATCTGCTGCAACCCCGCAATCAAGCGGACAGGAGCATGAATTAAGGGGTCTGGAGATAATAAGAACATTATTTATGAAACCGGATAAATGACTTCTGATAGTTTGATGCGTTTGAACCCTACGCTGCCGCCTTCTCGGAGGCAGGCTGGGACCGGCCGGGTGCTGCCCCTGGCCCCAGGGGGACGCGTGGTTCGTGCACAACCCACGCGCGACACGCGCGGTGACGGCGCGGCCGCTGCAGCCCTGGGCTCTGCATCCTGCGAGGATGCCCCGGGAATCGCGCAGGAGAACGCTCCCGGGGCGCAAAGGACGCGCTCCTCGCGGAGCCCGCCGCCAGCTGTGCCCGGGGATGGCCTGCGGGAACCCCCCCGACACGGCTGGCCCCGCTCCCCGGCCGGGCAGGGCCGGGGGTAACTGCAGGGAGGAGAAAGGGAAGGAGCCGCGCTCCTCCTCCCTCGGAGCCACCGCCCACGGCGCTCCGCGGACACGCGGGGCCGGGCCGAGCCTTCCCGCCCGCGGAGCGGGTGTTTGCGGGCAGGACCGGCCGCCGGGGTCTGCCCCGGTGCCCCCTCCCCGCATCGGGCCGGCCTTGCCCTGCCCGCTCCACCGCCCCTCGCCCCCGCGGACGCGCCTTGGTACCCCGAACCAGAGTCATCCTTGAGGCCGCGGGCTGCCCAAACCCACGGACGGCAGCACAATGGGGATCGATAGCGCTTTGGGGAACGCTATTCTTCTGGGTCATTATTTGGGGAAAGGCGCTATTAAATGCCCGGCGGGCGCACAGAGGTGATGCTCTGCCAGGGAAGGGCACCTGGCCGCGCAGGCAGCACGTGGCCCCGGGTTCGCAATTAAGTCAGGGACACGTTTTAATCTGGCAGCGCTGCTCGCAGCGCCCTGGGTTCCTCAGCTGAGATCTTTATTAGTTCCATGTATGAGCGAATATAGTCGCTCACATTGTCTTCTTTTTTTTTAAAATCCTTTTCTCCCCTTCCCCGGACGCCAGACCGAGGGTTCTGTAAAATCTTCGCCTCTGTAATTATTCGTATTATATATTTTTCCATGCAATGCTCTTCCTTTGCCTGTTTTGGCGCATTTTATAAAACTCTTTGTCTAGATGCTGTCTCAGATATACATGGTCAACCTCATAGATAATTTTTCCCTACTTCAAAAACCTGATGGTTTAAGAAGTACTTTAAAAAATATATTTTTGTAATTATTATTTTAAAAAAAAGCTTCCGCCAGGAGAAAGTCGCACTTGTTTCCAAAAACAATTCACAGCAGATAGTGTAGATATCACTTAATTCCTACAGAAATCAATGTGAAAATTAGATTTATTGGCTACTTACATTGTTAAAAATGACAAAGTGCTCCCTTTTATTTTCATAAAACCACAGAAGACCGAAAATCATTTAATAAAGAATCCACCTAGTTTAATTTCACTGTAGGTCTCTTGCATCGAAACCAATTCTTCGAGCCTCTCCCTCATAAACCTGCCTTCTATTCTAGTATTAAGAGCAAAAATAATATTCTCAAAGAGAGGTAAAATAGTAGCATTTGTTTGGTGGCTGAAAAACCTTTCACGCCGTTAGCTGAAAGGGGTCATGTAAATAAAACAAAATCTGCGGTTTCAAATCGTTCGCCGCTCTCTATTAGCCCCAAAGATTCGGCGATTTCTAGTTGTATTTTTTCAAACAAAATTCCCCCTTTAAAAATATTTAATTAGCGTATTTCTATAAAACGGGGGACAGAAGAGGAGGGCGCAGGGCCGCCTGGCTGCCGGCGCTGCCGGGCTGTGGCGGCCGAGGCGGTGCGGGGCCGGCGGCGCGGCCGCTTCAGCTCCGCTACTTGTTGGGTTTGGCTGCGGGGGAATCACCGCGGCGGGCAGGCCCCGCACCCCGGGGCGTTCCGCAGGGCCCGGCGCAAGCTGGGGGTGCGCTGCCTTCCCCCGGGGCTCACTGCCCCCTCCTCGGCAGGGCTGGTGCGGGGGGAGCGCTCCGGGCCGCGCCGGCGGGCGCAGGGCCGGGCCGGGCCCAGGGCAGGGCCGGGGGCTCGGGCAGGGACCGGGGGCTGGGCAGGGACCGGGGGCTCGGGCAGCACCCGCACTCCCGTCCTGGCCGCTACGCGGCCGCGCAGCACCGCGCCTAACGCCGCCGGGATTTAGGATCCGCGCCCCGGCCTGGGAGAGCGTCGATAAAATTCTGCGTATCAAATGAGCAATCATTTGTTGTGGTTACGTGTTGGGTAATGAAAGATGTTAGCAGGATCAATAAAAATGAAAACACTTTTACTTACATCTTGAATTACTGTTTTAAGGAGTGAGCTGTGGTGATGCAACAAACCAGAGAAAGATCTACAACCATCAAATGTCTTCAAATGAAATCAAAATGAACGCGTGTCACCCCGGGCTCACCCCCGGCCCCCGCCCGAGAGGTCTCGGTGTTCGCGTACCCCCGAGAGGGCAGGGCGAGCCCCGCGGGCCCGGGGCCGGGCCCGGCTCCCCTTGGCCAAGCCATCCCACCACGTCGGTTTATTTCTATTTCGAAAGAAAAACTCAGCTATCTTCCGGGGTGTCTAAAGGTCAAATAACAGGTCGTAGCCCGAGGCAAATGGGAATTTTAGAGGGACGGGGAGCCAGCCGGCTCCACGGCATCCTAAAAACTTTCCCCCGGCTGCCGCTAAATAATAAAATATCCTCGCATCTCTACGGTTTATTCCCGCGTACAGCGACCCGGCAGGCACACGCTCGGGAATCCGTGCGACCGGGCTCTGCAGCACACGAACCTGCGGAGGAACCTGCTCGCAATCGATCCCCCGACCCGCAATGGCCGTCGCAGCGCTGCTTAGCCCAGCTGAAATAAAAGCGGGGCCCTTATTAGCAGAAAATTATCGTGATCGATTTCGGGGACATTCACGGTGAATTTAGCAAGGAACAGCCCCAAACATGGAGGCTGCCGGTGCTCCGGGACCGCTCCCGCTGTCGGACGCGCCGGCGGGCAGCAGCCGCAGCCCGCGCAGGGCTGCGCGGCGGCGGAGCGGGCGCGGGGCCGCCCGGTCCCGCTCCCTATGCGCGGCCCCCGCTCGGCACCGACGGCCTCTCCGCAGGCGCGGAGGCCCCGGACGAGGCTCCCTCCCCCGCCTGCGCGCACCCCGCTCCGCGGGCGCGGAGGAGGCCNCCCGCCGTCCGCCTCACGCCGCCGGGACGGCCATCCGCTGCGGGCTCGCCTCCTAGATTTGTTCCCTAGGAGGAGAAAACTCGAAATAAAAAAAAAAATCTATCTGCATAATTTCAAATGAGAACGAGAGGAAGAAAAAGAAGGAAAAAGGGAAAAAAAAAAAAAAAGCAACCGCCGTGGCTGCCACGCCAGTCCCGTTAAAAAATAAAGCACCAAACCCTCACAAGGTGTAGGAGAGATCTTTTATTGGACCAACTTAAACGCAAGAATTTACAGCCAGAATTACACGATCTTCATCAGCCCGACAGGCACCAGAGGCAGAGGCACAGGCAGCAATTTGTGTATTCCCTGGGTCTGCAGGAGCTGAGATGGTTTTGGTGGAGAAAGGGGATGGGAGAGAGGATAGACCCTCTTTCCCTCCGAAGAGCCTCAGTTTGTGGCTCAGGTAAAAATAAAAATAGGAAAAAGAAAAAAGAAAAAACCACAACGAAAAATCTCTTCAGCGCCCCATTTTGCTCCATCTTTAAGTCCAGTTCAGGATCAATTCTTCCCCTTACATCCCCAGCCATAAACCAACAGCTTCCAGCTAAACCTTTTAAAGGTTAAAAGGAACAAAAATAGAAATAATAATCAAGGGGTTTTTCTTCTCCTCCTGCTTGTAGGACAGCGCATTTTGGTCAGTCTAGCCTTGCATTTAGGGATGCTACTTGCATTTGAATAGCTGCCTGGCTGGTTATGGATCGGGAGGCTATGAGAGGAATCAGTATGCAAATTGTTTCAGTTACAATCGAAGGGTTCGATCTGGAGAAGGTGCCTGAGCGGAAGTCGCTGTCAGCCAGCGGTGCATTAGGCTGCCATTGCCTGCGCCGTCTGGGCCTGCTCTCCCTTTCCCTCACCCTTTTTTATGCTTGTGTACAGGTTTCTCCGGCGGTAATTAAAACATACACACAAATCAGGGGCTGCTGCATATCACGTTGGTGCCTTTTGCAGGCTGCGGGCACGGGGAGAGGGGGAGCGGGGAGAATATATCGCCCTGCTGCTGGGGTTATTATTATGCAGCAAGGGTGAGGCGATCAGTGAAATAAAACATTTATAAATGGTTTCGTGCTTACAGTAGGAGAGGTGGGCTGTTGGGGGGGGGAGGGG
>VWZP01009737.1:30719-78894 GCA_013396995.1 Dicaeum eximium
GGGGGAGGGGGGGCGCCCGGGCGCTGATCACACAGTGCAGGCTGCAAATCGATAACCCTTTCCTTGTAATCCCAGTAATTGTGGGAATCACGGCTCTCCGTTAAAGGGACAGCGGGCTGCAGCGGGGGCTGCGCTTGCACGGCCTCTGCTCCCCGAGGGCTCAGCCTGGGCTCCCCAGCTCTGCCCGGCAGGCAGGGCTGCGGGCAGGGCAGGGCAGGGCCACACCGGCCCCACCGAGCACATTTCCACAGAGCCCTCGGCGGCCGCAGTAAGGCCCATCCTGTCACCTGTGGCATCCCGCTCCCAGGGCCGGACATGGCCAGAGCCCCCGGCTGGAAGCACGGAGAGGAGCGAGGGCAGCCCCCGGGGGCGCAGGCAGGGCAAGGAGCCGTCCCCAGCTGTGCCTGCCCCGGCCAGGCTTCATGTGGCTGCCCCACGTCCCCCCGGAGCCCCGGCAGCCCGGCCCAGCTCCTTCCTCTGTTCTGCCACCGCCAGGAGCAGCGGGAGGCTTTGGGCGCTCTGCACGGGTCAGGTCTCTATGGATTTAGCGATATTTTGTCGTGTGGCAGAGGGATGAGGGCTGGTGAGGTTCTGCCTGGAATCAGGCTGGCCTGAGCTGCTCCTGGCCCCGCGGAGTGCCCAGCGCAGCACCCAAGGCCAGCCCTGCGCACTGCCCCGTGTCCCCCAGGTGTGTGGCTGCGGGCTCGGGGTGCCAGGCAGCCTCCGGGCCGGCCGGCGAGGGGGGTGCGTGGGCAGGAGCAGGGCCCCATGCCCCCGGCGCTCCTGCCCTCTCCCTGCCGCTGACCATCTGTCATTCAATTAGGGCTGGGAGGCAGCTGAGGGGCTGGGGGGAGCGGGGCTGGGGGTCAGCGACCCCGCGCACAACGGCCTGCTGCCTCGCAGACGAGAAGAAGTTCAAATGTTAAATGCTCTCCGGCCCCGGCTCATCCAGGGCACTCGCCTTTGGAGGCAGCGCAGGGGTGAAGGGCATCAGTCATTAGCACTTAGATTTCAGCTCCGAGGCTGACCCTGCCTTCTGTTGGGGGATTTTGGCCTGAAAAGCCTTAACCCTTCCAGGGCAGCCCCCTTCCCTCTCCAGCCCCCACCCGGGTAGCCCCGGGCCGGTGCTGCCTGACCAGGCTGCTCCCCACGGCTTCCCGGCAGTGTGAGGCTGCCCCCGGGCAGGTGGGTCTGGGGGAGAGGAGGGATGGCTGCAGCCCTGCCCACAGCCGGCCGCTTCCCTGACCCCGTGAAAAGGGTGAGGCAGGGCAACAAGTCCGGGCCAGCGGGAGCCGGGCTGCGGAGCCGCGCTGCGGGCAGCACACGCGCCCTGCCCACCCACGGCTGCCCCTCCTGCGGGCTCCGACACCCCCGCTCCTCCTCACAAACAGACCAGAACAAATTGATGAATTGAGTTTCCACTATGCTAATTTGGACATTATAAATATTTAACTATCAACCCTAGCAGC
Organism: Dicaeum eximium; assembly: GCA_013396995.1. Lineage (NCBI taxonomy): Eukaryota > Metazoa > Chordata > Aves > Passeriformes > Dicaeidae > Dicaeum > Dicaeum eximium. The sequence goes on from VWZP01009737.1 coordinate 32,189, forward strand.
CAGCCAGAGAGGGCTCCTCTCTTCTTTACATGCCACTTAATCTAAAGTAAATGTTTGCCCCAGAAGTGGCCAGGGCAATCCGAGCATCTCATTCCCTGCCCCTTCCTCCCTCAGGGGAGCCCTGAGGGTACAAAAGGGGGTCTTGTCACGTTTGACTCATTTTGCAGGGTCTCCCTGATAGCATTCCTCCTTGTTTTGGGTGTGTTAAGAAGCTCAGCTGAGGCAGAGATTGAGCTGGGGTTTCTGCCTAGGAGGATTCTGACATGGTGCCCCAAATCAGAGGTCTCTGGCCACATCTCCTGACACTGGGCTGCTCTGCCTGGAGCAGATTTCACATGTATTCAGAGCTGGAGAGATTCCTGACTTTGGATCAAGACAATGAAGAATGAGTTTTCATTCTCTTTCAATGAAAACAAATTCCTCTGTCTCATGAAAACCCACAATACTTATAATTTCAGTGGGATTATACCTAGCAAGTGAACCCCTCTATGTCCTTCATTTCAAGGACAGATTGTATACTCCTCATGACATCAGGATTTGGTATGTCTGGTAGATTTTCATGTTTGATATACTTACTGTTTGCTGCTGAAGGGTAGTAATTTTCTCTGTCAACATGGTAACACATCACAAGTGTTTGCTAATGATGGCAGAGCTTTGTTTTTCTGAAGGGCTTGAGCAGCTCTTTGAAACTCTTGTCTGTAGCAGTCTTGCAATTTATTCACCTTGGAGGCTGTGGAAGCAAAGGAAAATGTCACCTAGAGTAGTGCAGGGGTTTGTGGGGCTCCAAGCAGCTCATCTGGGGCTTGGTCTGTCATTTTTAAGGCATTTGTGTGGCAGCAATGTCACCCACATGATGTGGTAGGTCTTGGGAAGTTGCCTTTCTGTTTCTGAGCTCTGTAATTTGTTAGTGAGCAGCTTAGGATATCTGTTACCTGTGCTGACTTGGCCTCTCACCTGCTACCAAAAAGGGAAGCTCTCTAAAGAAGAGTGCCCTGGTGCTGTGGTACATCCTGGGGCAGACAGATCTTACATTTGCTGTCATAAAATCTATCATTATTAAATAGGCATGGAAATCAAATTCTTCTGTGGACTATGAAGCAAGAATCTTTAAAAAATGTCTGTTTACCACAACAGACAACATATTGATCATTAGTTTTGAGACCTCACAGATGATTCAGACGTGTGTGAACACAAGCTGGCAGCTTGCTTTGCTTTATTCAGTGCCCAAAATCAAACCCCACCAACTGCCACACACTCAGCTTTGCAATCACATAAATTTAAATGCCTTTACTTTAAAGACTACAGTTTTGTTAAAGACAAATAAGAAGAAGATTATATAGCACCAGCCTGCCTTCTGGTGATGCTGCTGTTTTCAGTGATGCTGACAGGTATGCACAGTGAGGAGACACTCCTGTCTTTTGCCACAGAAGAAAAACTGCCTCCTCTGAATGCAGCTGACCTGGTATTTACCACTGTGAACAGCCTCATCCATTTTGGCAGCACAAAGGGGCTGATCTCCTCCTGACTTGAGTCAATATAATTATTTTCCCTGGTATTAGGGGCACTGGAATGGGTGGGAGGTGGACCAGGTTGCTTTATTCTTTGCAAAGTCTCCAACCACTGTTTCCATCTTTCAGCTGCCCCGTTTCTGCCTTGGGATCCCTGGATGAGAGTTGTGAGATGAAATGAAAAGTTGCAATGCTGGTGTGGAGCATGTGGGAACTCGAGTGGGTTACAGCACCCTGTCAGACCTGTTCTCCTCCAGCCATGACAAAGGTGTGCCCATCCCTCCTCTGTGCCCTGGCAAGGTAGTTCAAGCCATGAGAAAGGGCTCTCCTAGGTAAGGATTATTAACAGCAAATCCACTGACTTGGGATTTGTACCAGATTTCCTGGTAGACACAGTATATCATCTCACATGGATTACTATGGGGTGTTTATAGATGTGTTTTTCCATCTCCATGAGCTGCCATGGCTCCATGGTCCCCAGACTGAGCCCTCTGTGCCCCTGCCAGCCAGTGGCACCTCTGTGACACCCAGCACTGAGAAGAGGAGGGGGAGCGAGTGCTGTCTCCCTCTAGCTTTAGAGCTAGCACAGTCTTTAATCTGTGCATATTTTAAGGTGTGGGGATCCCATAAATCCTTTCACATCTGGGATCGCTTGTAATGGCCAGTGTCAGGAGTTTACAGAGGAGCTTTCCTAAGATCTAGTGCCCAGAATCAATAGCAGCTGCAATTCCAGGCAGGGGGATAGGCTGAATCCCGATTTGATTCTCAGGTGTTTTCAATTGTATTTCCAGCAAAAAATTACTGTTGTTAAGTGATTCTGCTGGTCTGGTCGTGCCTTTTGAAGTTGCCTTTATTTCTTTGAGCTCAGATTCCTTGAGATCCTCTCTGTGCTTCGTCCCCAAACCCGCATGTATCTAATAAACCTGACAGCTTCCCAGCAGATGTCTCTATCTTCTCCATTTTCTCCTTTATTGAGGGGACAGACTTCACTGGAGAGTGCATCCCAGCAAGTGAGGCCAATGCAGGCTCTTTAGAGAGCTTCCAGAGGCCCAAGTCATCCACTCCAGCCACAAAAGAGCAAGGGGACCTTGTGTGGCAAGGTAGGGTTTGGCACACCCTGCAGCTCACATCTCTTCATTCTGCACTTCCCCCTTGCCCAGTGCCGCTGACAGCATCAGCTCCCATCTGCCTGCAAGGATGCACGCTGCTCTGGGGTGAATTTTTGAGGTTTCAGCCACCCCACATCCTTGTGGGGAACACCCCCCATCATTAACAGCATCACCATCCCTGTTTGTGCAGAGCACTGCCTGGGAGCACCGGGAAAAGGGAGTCTGGAGAAAAGGGCTCTGTTGTACAGCGTGCCTTTGGCCTCGGGCACACTGTGCCTGCCAGGACTGTGCTGGCTGGACTCTGCCCTCTGCATGAGGTGCTCCTGGGTCTGTGCTAAATCACAGGCAAGTTGGGGCCAGACTTGGGGCTGTCCCTGTTTGCTCTGAACTGCCTCCATCTGAATTCCTTGTGGGTGGAAGAAAGGAACATGGAGGTGATGGGCAGCATCTGTAATAGGAAATTGCTGTCTGCAGATGTGTGTGTGAAGGAAAGCCTGTGTCAGAAAATGGTATCAAGGGATAAATTCCACACGTGAGTGAATCCATCTGAGTGTAAGACCCAGGTTGTGCATTTTCCTCAAGAAGGAGCCGAACAGCTTCAAGGATAGCAATCCATTTTATGAATGACATGGTTTCCCTAGCATTGCCTATGCTTACTCAGTAGCAGAGAAATCATCAGGCAAACAAACAGGTGTTTGGCCCACCTTGGACCAGGTTTTGAATTCTTACTCCCTTTGCATTTAGGTGGAGCTATGCTGGCAGTTTTGCCCGAGTAAGGGGTTTGATTACATTCCTCTTTTGAAGGAGCAATGTGACAGTGCCCAAGCTGAAATATCTCCTGAAAAAGACAACATCCTCTCCTGGCTGGCTCTGCAGGTGCATGGTGTGCAGGGGGAGATGCTCCTGTTCTTTTAACACAAGGCTTTGCCCATTGACTACAATGGAAAGCAGCTTGTTACCACGTCTAAGCATAGAAGTTTCTTCTGCCTTTGCTTTACACAAATGGAAATCTGACTGCTCCCTCTAATCTTCCCCAGTACACCTGGTGTTGGAGGGACCAGTGACAACCTGGCCCTGATAAAGACTTCAAGAGTGCACCTATTATCTATACCCCAGAAAACCCCGATCATGTGGGAATAGTTAAAAGTAAGAAAATATATAACAGGTCATCCGTCTTTCAGCTGCAGTCAGCTCGGAGGTGGGAACAGATTGACACAGCTGGGTGCAGCCATCCTGCTGGAGCCTGCACAGGCTGGCCAGAGCCCTGCCCTTGGAAGCTGTTTGTCTGCCAGGGCCTGGCCACCAGCTCTGGGGTGGCCAAAGCCCTGAAGCTGCTTTCTGCCAAGCCCACTGAGATACTGAGACCTGAGGCTGGGTTTGGTTCCCCGTCCTGGGAGTGCCTGCGGTGACATGACCTTTTCTCGCTCCAGCCCTGGCACTGTGCTGAGGCCAGGGCTTGCTGGCAGAGGCAGGGAGCTGGCTGGTGCCTGGGCAAGGGCTCCTGGGCACTGCAGGCAGGGCAAACCCTCGCTGCCAGCCAGGCCTGGGGAGGCAGCTGGATGCTGAGCAGTGCAAGCCTTCCTCTGTGCACTGCTCTGGGGGTATCTGCTCCTACTCGGTATCACTGCGGGCAGGGTGTAACCCCTGGCCTCCAGTGCAGATGGTTGCATGAAAACAATTAATCTTTTGGAGAGCAGTGAATGGAAACATTAGTGCCTCGACCCCTAACACAGGTGAGCATCGCTGCCCAGCGTGAAGGTTTGTGTGCACAGGGAGCTTTTGCTGACTGCAAGCTTTTTCAGGCTTGTGGGTCTGTAAGAAAAGGCAGAGACAGATGGAGAAATGGATACAGGGATGCAGAGAAGCACTGCATTCTCCTGGACAAGCACTGGGGCAGGAGCCCTGAGAAAAGCCAGTGTGTCCCGATGGGTGCAGGCTGCCCAAGGGGCTGGGAGAGGTGGGCAGCAAATACCCCTTGCTCTGATTCCTGCTGTGGAAAAGGAAGCATGACATGGCTGCTTGCTCCTGCCAGATAACCTGGGAGCCATCTAACAAATACCCCAGCTTCACCTATTATCCCAGGAGGAATCAACCATCTGCAGTTTTGTGAGCTGTGTGGACAGGAAGGGATAGTTCATTAGCAATTTATACGTTTGGTTTGTCTCTTAAAATGGATCTTTCCAGCAGCAGGGATGTGTCATTTCCCTGTTGAGATGCTCCTGCTTTCACAATGGTGACTCCCAAGCCAATCACTCCCAGCGTGAGCTGGAGCTACCAGCACATGTAAATGATGTAAATAAGCTGCAGGAGCAGGGTCACGTAACTGTTTTGTTAGGTTCTGCCCTGTCAGCCCTATTTCATGGATTCTGACAGGATATTAACATGTTTGCATATGTAAATGTGTTAAAGAGAGCATCAGCTGAGGGAATACATTAAACCCAGTCGTCCTTCCGAGTTGATTTAATCTGACAGCACCTCCATTAAAAAAATAAAAAGCATCAGTTTTCCTTTTGTGACTTGATGTACAGTAATTAGCTTGTTAGAGCAGGAAACACCTCCTTTCATAATTGATTTTGCACCCCTTTTACTTGGATATCTCTGACAAGCTGTTTCTTGCTCCCCAAGGACACCATCAGTACTTCCCATGTGTTTGGAATTTCATGAATGTGAATAATGAATATGATTTATCCCTCCCACACTCCCATGCAGAGATAATATATGTAGCCAATTTGTGAACTGGACCTCTCCTCAGAAAGATTGGTGTCAAAGTATTAATGGTGTAGTGACCAAACGTGCACAGGAATTAGGGCCCAGCTAAGCAGAGATTTTTGGGGCATTAGCGAGGTGGGAACAGGTTGCCCCACGTGTTTGTCACTGGGGAGGAAGGGAAGAATGAAGATTTTCTGAATGGTCCTGTGTATCTAAGTTAGCATGCCAAATTGGTTGCTTATTACAGCTGGCACAGTGCCTTAGTGGGCTAATGTGTTAATAATGTGTAATGTTTCTCTTAGGCAATGGCACCACTCTTCATTAGCACATCTCAAGCCCTGCCACTGTTGCTTAGCTCGACATTTTGTTTCTGATGTTCGGGTGAGGGTATTTGAAATCAGGGTTTCAGATCTGCTAACACATGTCACACACTCTTTAAAAATGGATTTTAAAAGGGCCTCAATAATTTTATGGCTACTAATAACATTTGTAGCTATGTGAGCTAAGCTAATGATAAGAGTAATCAAATTTCATGTTTCACGGCATAAAATGAGCAACTGTAGGGGTCAGGAAGGTATTCAGTGCCTGCCCTCCTCCCCTGGGAACCACTGCCTTTTCCGGCTGGTGCAGTAGATGGGCATGGTTGGGATGGGAAACAGCACAGTGCTGCAGGGAAGTTCAGCTCTTGCACTGTGCATAGCAGGGATCTTGTCTGTAAGAATCAGAATTCTGGTTTCAGCTGGGAAATGGAGCAAAACATTCGGGTGATACATTTGTTTCATGCTGATTACCTCTCACGCTGGCATCCAACACGTGGGGTTGGGTCTCCCCATCTTTGTGCCTGTTTATTCAAGCCCCCTGAACTTGGACATATGAGCCTTGTATTTCTGAGAGGCCCCAGCACAGCCACGTAATTCATGTCCTAATTTTTCAGTCAATAAAGGTGCTTGCTTGTTGGATTTTAGCTCTTTTCTGACCTAGAGATGGGGTAACTGAGTGGTGTTTTAAAAACTTTTTATTTTATTTTTCAGTTTCATATGAAGGGTGAGACAATACAGATGTTATAATTTATGCTATTAGAATCAGAACCTGACTATTTTCTGATTACAGGACACTATAAGCATTTCTTGGTTTATTAGCTTTTTGCCACTCTGGGGTAGATGTTTTAAAGCTAATAATTTAAAACTACCCTTCAGGGGTGCTCTTACAATGCATCTTTCACAGTTTTATTTCTCTAAAATATCTAGTCTTATTTGCAAGGCTATCTTTTGAAACTTTTTCTAGCTCTATTTCTCTCTCAACGATATCCATCCTATTCTATGGCATTTTAAAGTTGGTATTTCTTACCTCAAAGTTTGCATAGTGATCTACACTGTGTGGGCTTTTTGTTAGGCTTTAAGAGCTTTCTACAAATCTATTTCCCACACTTGCTTAGGCTTCCCTCAAATTCCTGTTTTCACTCACTGTATTAGCAAGTACTCACCGTGTTAACAAGTTTGTTTTGAGCATTTCTTAAACACTGAGAGTAACTGAGAGGCACCCAGGAGTGCCTGGATCCACCAGCAAACACTTCCCTGGCAGGAGTGCAGGGGGGAAGCAGCAGTGCCTGCAGGTGGCATGTCCTCACCCCAGCCTGGCTGCAGCTTGCCCAGATGCCCTGAGCAGCAGGGCTGGAGCCAGGGCATTTGGCAAGGCAACAGACTGATTAAAGCTGCCTGGCTCTGAGAAAGGCTTCCCCTCCCTTTGCCAAACAGTGCCAGGAGCGCTTTCCAGCACCCACACTTTCAGTGTGATGTGTTTACTAAAGCCTTTTAGTGCATTGCAGCAGTGATGAGCCTAAAAGGACTCACTTAACACGATGCGTTATAAGCCAGATTGGAGATGTGCTGAATAAAACAACCCAGCAGAGACAGCCAAAAACCTATCTGTATATTTTTTTTCTTTTAAAATTTTTTTTTTAAAAAAGCTATTTTCCAGAAAACCTTGGCCTCAGGCATTTTTTGAGGCTCAGAGTAGTTGCCACGAGGAGGGGGCTTCCTGGTACATCAGGGAATGTAATGGGAAAGGCTGAAGTTAAAGACTCTTTAATTGAGGCCTTGAATGGTAAGTATAACACTGCATTGCTCTGTTTAGGGGATTTTGAGTATCTCTACCATCAAGGCTACATTTGTCTGTAGGATTAATCACTTTTTGATCCAGAGGGTTTAAGACAGACAGCTTACTAGGAATGTGCTGCATGGCTCTCCCAGGCTGGCAATTAGCTTTGTTTCTTCATATTCCCTTGTTTATTATACCCTTCTCCATCTCTTTTTTTTTTTTTTTTCTGACCAACATGTTAATATACAAATTAATTTTAAATTCATTTTAAATCCATTTTTAATCCATCTTTAACTGTGCAGAGGGCTTTTAATAAAGTCTCTGTGTCAAATACAGAAAAACTCCCACTGCTGAGCCGAGAGGTGGTTTGTATATAGATGATAATGTTAAAAATCCTTGGAAAAACTCGAAGACATTATTTTGCTCTATTATAGGGCTTTATCTATAGGCTTGCTGAGGTTTTCCTACTTGCTGGAAGACCCTCAAGAATCTGAATTATGCCCATGACATTTGACTTGAATGCAAACAGGTTTTTTTTGGACGCTGTACCTCACATGAAAGAAAAAATAAGTCAAGGTAGCTGTGTGTGGGCACCCCCTCAGGTTCCTTCAGAGGCTCAGAAATGATCTCCTGCCCTTGACAGGCTCTTTTCCCCTGCAGATCAGTGGCCCCGAATGGCAGAGAAAGCACACAGCCCTGTGTCCCATCACACAGCCTTTCCTCCCATACTCCCAGTCCTATACAGGCTAGCACAGAAGATGGATGATGGCTTTATTTCCTTATCATGTGTGCTCTATGAATGGGAGTGGACAAGCAGGAAGCAGTCCTTGGGCTCTAGACCAAAAATATCCCTCAGTGCTGTGTCTGGGAGGCATCCATGTGAAGCTCTCACATGGGATTGCACATGTATGGGACTTGTGAGCTGCCAGCAAATAACACAACCCTTGGCAAAGCCCCTCAGACCTGGCAGCTTGCTTTGGAGCTGGAAACAACCCAAATATACTTGAATGCTACCAAAGGGCTTAGAGTTTTCCTGTTTCCAGACATAGCTTGGCCCTGAATCTGTTGGGTGGCCTTGGTTAATCAAGGTCACTGCTCTGCCTCCATTTCCCACCTGGGTGCCCATGGGAGTGATGCTGGCCACTTTTATCCAGCGTTTTGCTGTACCCTGAGGACAAGCCCAATCTCAGGGCTGGATATTGCTGTGTAGAACAGCACATGGTTGATGTAACTAGAGAGTCCCAAGCCAAAGCTTGCTGACATACATGGGGCTGCAATGAATTGACTTTGGTCAGTTTTGGATCAGATGCTCAAAGCTCTACAATTTTTTTGACCTTATAACATCCCCAGTGTGAAGTTACTAGCACGGTCAGAGCTAGATGCAGCACGTACTGTGCCTTTCTGTCACAAACAGTTTGTCTTCCTTTTTCTTGGCTCTTCTCTTAATAAATGTAACTCCTTCTCCTACGGCTCAGGCATTGTGTTCAACCACGCCGACAAATGTTCTCGGGCTTTTAAAATATTTGGTATTAAAGAGATCAGGCCAGATGTGTTCTGCTGCCTTCATCACTCTAGGTCGTGTACTCTGTGTTGAAATGATTATTGTCATCACTCGGTGAAAGGCAGCTGATGAAAGACTCTCTCCCCCTCTGATGAGCTATCTATCCACCCATGCCTGGTGCAGAGTGCACAGGTTTTGTTTTTGAATGATATATTGCTGTGTCAAAGTGGCTTATGTGCTGCTTAAACTTGCACTGGTGAATGATAGAGAGTGTGTATTAAACACTCTGCCTGCAATGGGAGCTGTATTTTCTCATCTCCATCTTTGGGAGCACCAAAGCCAATCCCCCCCCGGGAGCCCAGCAGGCACTCCTGGAGCAGAGCTGGGTATGCCTGTGCTCACACTGGACACTTTTACAGAAATACTATCAGATACCATTTAAAGCCTTTCTAGAAGACACAACTGTTCTTTTTGCCCACCCTATTCTGTTGATTAAGGAAACTGTTCTACATGACACGTTTTGAAATGTTTTGGGTTTGTGTGCATTTCCCATAAATCCTTTCCTATTCTCAGGTAGTAGAAGACATAGTAAAAGAGAAATTCCATTTTGGGTGTACTGACAGACTACCAAACCATCTTCTGAGGAAGTGTTTGATAAACAAAACGCATTAAACCAACATTTTACCTTGAAAAATGTTTTGATGGGAGAACTCAGTTCTCAAAGCCTTCTGCACATCCACAGTCCTTCAGTACCTCTGGTAAATTCCAGCATCCCTGAGCAGAGCCCATAGCATGAATAAGACCTTTCCAAACAACTGAGAAAAATTAAAAAACCCAAGACACAGATATTTTCCTTGTGTAGTGACACAATGGAATACTTAACCAAAAATAATGTAATGAAAAGTCTAGGTCACAAAATGGAGTGCTGCAGCCTGGAAAAATAGTTTTCTGACCTTCTGGATTTCCTCTATTAGAGGACTACTGTGCAGTGAGCAAACCCTATTTCTTACAACAAAGAAATTTAGCAATCTGGAGGCTGTGTCACCTTGCTGGCAGAAACACTGAGCGGCAATAGTGCTGAAAGTCAACACTAATAGCTGACACCAAATTAAACTGCCAGGGTTTGTGTGATGTAGCTCTGTCACCCTTTGACACATTTGATGTGAATTCAGAGGCTTCTGCTCTAAACTCATCAGCAGAGCTCATGACGCATCATCTTTACATATCTGTCCATCCACATTTGTCAGCAAAGCGCGAGCCCCAAATGACTCCAGCGATTGGGATATAGATTGCTTCACCCTCACGTGTAGCAAATAGTGTTTTAACACTTGTGATACCCTCAGCTCCAGCTTTTAACTGGCTAAGTCTTGTTAGCTGCACTTCAGCCTTTCTGTGTCCATGCTGAACGTGGTGATTGATGAGGACTGATTATGGCAGTGGGGTGGCCCATCCCTCCTTACCTTGTGGCTCAAATCATCTCCAGTTTGCCCATGCAGAAGAGCAGCAGGCACACTCCTAAGTGTCTTCATGAAGTGCCTGATTGAAAGGCCACAGCCAATTAGGTTGAGCTGAAATGGACACTTGCAGGATGTCTTTGCCTCTCAATTCCCTGCGTGGAGCCTGCAGAGAGCAGGCACTAGAAAAGGGCTGATAGCCCTCACATCTGCTTGCACCACCCAACAGCTCTCAGCTCCAGGGGCCCGTGGTTCAGCCTGGGAACCATGAACCAGCCTGGGTTCAGCCTGGGAACCATGGAACCACACAGGGTGGCTGTGCCCCCACCTCACAGCTTTGGACCAGGAATGGCCCCAGCAAGTGCCAGGGCTCAGACCCTGATGCAGCAAACTGCTCACAAATGCAAGTCACACTGCTGAGGCAGTTGTTGACTGGTGACAAATAAATAATCTCCCTGTAAAACAACACAACATTTCAAAACACAAACAACCCCCCACACATGCTTCTCCCTGGGCAATCCAAAAGGGATTTCTAATATTTGGTTTTCTCTAAACCAGTTAGTGTTTTTTGCAGCTTCAGATTGATGCCTTTGTGTTAAGAGCTCCTAATTTTCCTGTTAATTTTGGACTTACTGAGGTAATGAAAGCAGGTCCCCTCATATGACGACAAATTCTGCTGGGTAGCATGTGAATGTTGGCCTTGATGTGATGCTCTGAGAAATGCTGAAGAGACTCCCCAAGTTTGTGCCAGGCTTGTGTCTTCCCTATGGACCAGAAAGGAAAAAAGGGTCTGCAGTTTCTGGTTATGTCTCCATGGTATTTAGCATATTTTCTATCTTAAATAGCATCTTATTTGCCACATACTGCCCTTGTATTGTAACATTTTGTTCTACTGCTATCAGTGGAAATAACCATGGAGAGAAAGCTGTATTTAGGCTCACAGGAGAAACAAACAGACCAAGAACAATAAATCAGATTCTTTTTTTGTAAGTCCATTTTAACATATGGCTTAAAAGACTATCTTTATAAGGTAGTATGCATTAAATCACACTTATGATGCCCTCCAAGAAAAACCACTCCATTTTCACCCAGTGTCTCCAAATCTCCTGCTTGTATAATAACTGGCATAAAAACTTTGCACAGTATGTGCATGTTCCAGTAACACATTGCACCACTAGAATTATTTCCAAAAATGGTGATAGAAGATTACATTTGCTCTTAAAAATTATAAACTCCATAATTTTGTAAAAAATTAGGAGAAAAAAGCATAAGCTTTCAAAATATTTCCCATCAGCTTCCACTGATGCTTTGTGACCTGCTCCATTTGGAAACTGCTGTGGAGTGCCACTTGGCTTGTGTGATAGAAGCAGCTTGAGCCCTCAGACTGAGCACCTGGGATTTAATCTGATACCTTGAACATCATACTCTTGTCCTCTGGAAATGTCTCCTTGTCAGGATTTGTTCCAAGGTCTGCAAGAACTGAGCACAGCATTAAAACAGAATTTGGAACCTCCTTTCTTTCTCTCTTTGATGTAGAGTGGCTCTATCCTAGATGCCTCAGGAACATGTGGGTGGCCAGGGGGGACCCAGACTGGCCAAACTGATGCAGCTGAGAGATGCAGCCTGAACCTGCACAAGCCTTGGGGCATCTGGGGCTCGCTCCGTGCACAGGGGGATTGTAATGGAAACGCTGACAGCTCTTAATAGTTATGACATCTAGGCATCCCTGTAATTACTGCACAGAGGCTTCTGGCATGCAAACAGTATTAGGCTACATCTTGTGCCTGACTTGTTTTTATCTCTGTGGCAAAGCTCCTGAGGACAGCACATCATCACTTCTCCTCACGTTTTTAAAACACTGGTTGTGCTCTCAGCAGCTTACAGATACTTACTAGCAGCAGTGGCAATTGGACTGATTCAATGCTTATCGCAGTTGCCAGATTTCCTGTTAATAGACTGTAGAGTCCAGGTGCCCAGTGCAAGGTGCTCAGTGGACATCAGCTCTCTCTGCAGTGTCCCAGAGAAGAGAAACCTTAAACCTGCACCTACAGAAACTATTTATAAATGCACCTGATTTAAGCTTTTGTGTCATGTCATCACTGGGACCAGGGCTCTTTGTCCTTTCTTGCACCTTCCTGGTTGCCAGAGGGAAATATAATTCTCTGTCTGCAAAGGGGCTTGTGCCACCTCCTGTATTTGGCACTTTCTAAAGTAATGGACAATACAAGTCCTATGAGTACATTTTATGGCACTCTTGGCCAGGTAAAGGTTTAAATCAGATGAGTTAAAATGGGTCATGAGATGCAAAGCAGCCATCTCTGACATTACCTGGACTATGGCCAGTACAGCACAGCATTCCTGCAACTGCATTGCTCGTATGAGCAATAACTACCTGGAGATAACACTACATGACAAGCAAAACCCAACTGGGCAGCAGCCCCTGGCTCCCCTCACACCTCCCCTCCAAATGCTGAAACCACTGGTGCAGTAAAGGCTGCAGCTCGTGGGAAGTGGCAGTGGTGACCTGGGAAATGATGAGCCCCAGAGATGTTCCCCTCTCAGCCTTCAGCCCTCAGTGTGGCACCTTTCTCCTGCAGCTCCAGCCTGGCTGCAGCTCCAGCACAACCTGCAGCAGCCCAGCATCGTGTCCCACGCCCACCCCGAGGTAACTGGATTTAGGGTGGTGCCCTGTCAGGAGCCATGGGTTGTGTGCATGGCAGATGGAGAGTTTCACAGCCCTGCCAGAGAAATATTTAAACTAATTTAAATAAGTTCTCTGGATAATTAGATATCGTAGCACCCTCTTCTGGCTTTCTGCATTCCCTGGGCCGTGGCTGTTTCTCCTCTTTCAGACCATTTGGCTCATATGGGTTTCCTGGTCACGGTTTTGAAGTTGCATCCATCCCAATCCTCTCCCAATTCCTATAACCTCATGGCTTTCTAGCAGAAAGACTCCTCAAACTCATGTTTCCCACACAGAGTCCCTTCAGTATTAACCTTTTTGTGGAACCTTTTTAAAGCAGAATCTCTTATTTTTTTTCAGTTGATCACAGAAAAGCCCTGACTTGGCACATTTGGTGTATTTGTGGCTGTCCTGCTGTGGAGAGGGTTACCCCTGAGAGCAGAGAGGGACCCTGTGTGAGGAGCAGGGCTGCCCCAGCTGGCAGTGGCTCGGTGGCCTTGGGGAGCAGCAGAGTGGGGAGGGCCCCAGCACTCCCAGGGGCCTTCACACAGGTTTTGGGGGTGCTGCTTCCTCTCTGATGTCCTCATCGTGAACCCAGAAACAAGCAATTGTAATTCATAATGTGGGTGTGCAAAATTCCCTCTAAGAACTAATTAACTGTGAGGACTAATATTTCTGGTTAAGGGTCCACAAATGTCATTATACCATTATAAAATAAACTCCTGAAAAATAATTCACTTTTAAAATAAAACGTTGCTTTCCTTTTACCCAGTAGGTTAAAGTACTTTGTTCCACGGTATCAGCTTTAAATTTTTCATGTCAGGGTAAAGAGTAATTTTTAAATTATAATTTTAATGCAACTGACCATATTTCGTAATGATCCATTTTGAACTCACCTTGTAAAGGTGTCAAAAGAAAATATGTCTATTCCACAGAACAGACATAGAAATATCTGATTCACAAGAACACAGTTGAAATAAAATAGTGCTTTTAAAAGTGCCAATTATTTATTTTAACTGCGATATTACAGCTGTCATTAGCACCGTGGGAAATATTATCTGTATTATTAGGGAAGTTTCAAATTCACCAGTTTCAAAACTCACAGAATTTACAGGAGCATGGCTGCAGGCTCAGCTGTGACTGAGGAGTTTTCCCAACACCCTGAGGTGGCTGGCTGTTCTGCAGGTTGTCCCTGCCAATATGCACCCTCACAATCATGGGCTGTGGGTTGGGGTGTCTGCTTGGAGCTGGGAACACTTGGAGAATGTCACCTCTACCAAACTCTGTGGATTTTTTAGGCTGCAGCTTTGTTTTGTCTGTCTTGGCCTTACTTCCATCAAGTGAGCCATGTTTCTCCTCACTCTCTCCTTGCAAAAGCTGCAAGATCGTTGAAGTTATGTTTTCCATTTTAGTTGCCTGGCTCCATCTATGGGGCTTTGGAAAGCCCTTAAATCACAGCACTCTGATAGATCAGTGATGGCAGCACCACTCTGACAGCACGAGGAGATGGCAGTGAGCGCACCCAGGGGACACGCTGCAGCACCCAAGAAAAATGTGCTCCTACCAGGGGGATGCTCTGAAGCTGTGCATGAAAACACAGCTTCATCACTCTCCTGAGCACAGAGGTAATGGGAAATACTGCTTAGATGCTCAGCAGTCAGACAGGAAAATGAGTGCCTCTTGGAGAGCAAAAGAGGATAGATATGATGAGGTTTGGTTCAGCACGAGTAAAACATTATCAGTAGCTTCTTCAGCTATGAGATAAAAAAGAAGATTGCAGAGGATATTACAGATTTAGACCTTCCTTTGTTATTTATACCCTCAAACTTGGACCTCTTTCAACCCTAAGCTAAATCAGAACTCTCTGGTCCCTTTATGTTCCCTTAATATTTTTTTGTGCCCAGCTCATCAAGGCTCTTAAAAACCTCTCTTTGAAGCACAACTCAGAGGTAGCACTTACTCTGAGTAAAGCAGTTACTTTGGCCTAATACTGGTGTTCAGTTAGCCGAAATTACCCCTCAGCCCTTTTTGGTGGCTGCTTTTTGGCATCTCTTGCTGGTAACTCAGTGTAGCTTATACAAAGGTCTAATCGGGGTGCTCTTCTCAACTTTGGTGCAGGCACTTTTCGGTGTTTCTGCCTCAAAAGCACCCTCACATCCCTCAGTGTGCCTCGCTGCTGGGTGTGTGAGCCCCACAAGCCGGTGCTGGAGGAGCACAGCTGGCAGGAGGCTGCTGCCTCAGGAACAGCAGCAGCAGCAGCCTCCAAAAGTATCACACTTTCTCCCTTCCAGACAAACATCTCTTTCCCCATTTATGATGGTCCAAAGGTCGAAGATAGCTGCTCCACCGCTTCCACGGCTCTGCTGGAGTTTTATGTCCTGGAATTGCTGTCAAGTTTAATGTTAGCATTTTATATAATGAAATAGCAGTTGTTACAGCTCTGCTACCTGCATGAATTCACGCTGAAAAGATTGAAAATTTCAGGTGAATTTTTCCAAACTCCTCAGACCTTTACCAATGGCCTTATATTGGATTAAAAGCAGAAGTAAGCAGTATTTACTTGGGAAACTGAGCACCAGACATACCTGGAGAATTCTTTCTGAACCTAATATCAATGTATTTGAGAGGAAACCATCAGAATATTTACCCTTTTGTACAGCTTCATCGACCTTTTCTTACAACCTCTTGTTAGCTTTTCCCTTTACAGGTTTTTGGTATAGATCCTTGGGTTATAAGTCTGCAGTTCTCTGACATGTTATTGCTTTGTAGAAAGGAAGGTCTCTTTGTTTTACACTTTTAAAATACAAAACCTCCAAATGATTGCCTCTTCTGTAGTATTTTTACATAAGCATGATCTCATTGACAAAACTCTCATTGGCTTTGATGGTTACAAAAACCATGTTTGAATTTAAAGAGAAAACATTGTTATGCTTAAAGGTGACAGTCTGATGCTCCCAATGCCTTAAAACCTGATAGAGCCAGTGGTTTACCTAAAAGCCAAATGTATGTCCCTTATGGTAATGAGCTCTAACCTGAGGTCCCTCCAAAACACCTGAGGACAATTTCTAGCATTTTCAAAGCCAACTGGGTTGCTTCACACTTTTTTTGCATAGTTCATTTTATAATTGCTGTGAGCAATCCCAGAGGAGCCCACTCTTCAGTCTGGTGGGGGAAGGTGCACCTTAAGGTCTAGTTACATTTGCAGATCTTAACATTTTTATTCATTCCCCTTCTGGCAAGTGGAAACTGAGCTAAGCCTAAAGGCACGAGGTGTAGCTGTGACGCTGAAGCAGAGCTGATGAGCAGAAGATGCAGAGCCCCAGAGTTACCTTTGGTCCCTCTGAATTCACTTGCATGCCCACAGCAGTGCTGGGGGTCACGGGTTCACCTCTGCGGCACCAAACCCACTGCAGAGCTGTGCCTAAGCCCGTCCCTGGGGTGTCAAAGTAGCTTATGCTGCACTAGGAAGAGAGGAAGAAAAATGTCTCCGTGACTAGTAAGTCTAAAATCTGTATTATTGTCAAAGAAACAATAGCAGCATCAGCTGCTGCTGCTGGCCAGGAGCAGAGCGGTGTCATTAGAGGCACAGGGCAGGGCACTCCGGGGCAGGCACTGCTGCCAGCCCTGTCCCCCACAGCCCTGGGAGGCACTGGCAAAGCAGCTGAGCTCGTGGAGCAGGGGCATGGGAGAAATCTGCCGGTGGGAAATGCTTTTCCTCCTCCAAAGGACATAATGAACTAACTCATAACTGACCAATCAGGAAAACACAGCTGGCTGTGGTGCTCCTCTAGTTCTTATTTAGCTGGCAATTTGCCTCATGCTTTTCAGAGGACTGTTAGTGACCATATTTTCAAGTTGCCCTGCACTGCTGATTGCTACTGCCATGCTTCAGACATGTTTGAAATGTCCTTATTTGAATTATGACTCGCAACATCTGTATTTAAAACCATATACTTCACCTTCACTTTCCACAATCAATATTGTTAACAGGGATAAAGATATGGAGGGATGACAGAAAATATTTACTCATTTCTCTCTGCACAGTCCTCCCCAGCCTTGCATTACCACATCCCTGATGTTACTCACTCTGCACGGAGGGATGCAGCTCGCAGCTGGGCTCTGGCAGCCGTGGGATGTGCTGGTGGCAGCGCTCCCAAAGCAGCTGGGAGAGGCATTTCCATGAACAACATCCTCCTGCTCATGCAGCCCCTGCCTGTGGGGCCTCAGAGCTTCCTCAGGGGTCTCTCCAGACAGGAGCACTGATGTTCCTGCACACCTGGGTGTCAGTGGACGTGGCTGCAGGGGGCTGAGGGGGGCAGGTGCTCACCTGTGGGGAGTGCTGCTCACTGGGCTGATGCTCGGTGTCACCCGCTCTGCCAGGTGCCAGGGGACTGCTCTGCCTGCTGCATGGCTGGCTGCACTGCCCTGTAAAACTACATGGTGTAAGGATCATCCAAGTCCTTTCCAGATATTCCAGTAAGGCTTTTAAGACCAGACTTATCTGATGTAAACCGATGCAGCTCCATCAAGTCAATGGAGTGATGTTGTATTACAGCTAAAGCCTTCATTTGTTGGTTTTTATAATTGAATATACAACTCTTCCAATTTCAGGTAACAGACACCTTCATTTCCACATTGGCAAGGGGTTGATTTATTCCAATAAATATTGACCTGCTGTGATGAAGCATTCTTATTATCAGGATGTATTGGTATAGCGCAGATATATCGATAGATTTTCAGCTCAATGTTGTATAAACATTTTACAATGACATATTTTGAACTTACACTGACACGTTTCTGAAAATATTTGTGGTAGTGAGGAAGCTGTGAGCTCAGTCACTTATCTCTGACATGGCAAGGGCTGGGAGACTGACCAAAGATTCACTAGAGTTTTGGGCTCTTATCAGTTGTTTTGCATGTACAAACCCAAGCACAGGTCAGGAGTCTGTTTGCAGTGGGGACCCACTTGCAAAATTTGCTCCATAAATCATCCTTTGTTCTATCCATCAATAAAAAAAAGAATTAATGAAGCCCAAAATTTTCACACTGATTTGTAGAGAAAGGTTGGTTAATTCTCTTTTCAGAAATTTCCACATTGGTGTTTTGCTCCTCCCAAGGGCTGGGTGGTGGAGTTGGGCACCCACACCTCCTGCCCAGAAGCAGTCTGGTAATTCAGTCCCAAAGCATGCTGATGGGAGAGCCTTCTGCCCCTGGGATTTGTGAAACACAGCCCATGAAGCTGCAGTGCAAAACCTCTCTGAGATGACAAGCAAAATGGTGAGTAGAGTAAAATATGGGACCTAAATTATTTTAAGCATTCTTTCCCTGAGAGTGAGATACTCTACTTTAAGTGGCAATGAAGCTGCCAAGCCCCTCCCTGAGCAGGGGCACTCTCACCAGGGGTGCTGCTGGCCTGGGCAGGGTTGAAGCTCTTGCTCTGTCCCACTGTGCAAGTGCACACCGAGCACTGGGGGAGGAACAGCCTATTTTTAATCCCCGTAATGGGTGAATTTTAGCTGCCCACTGGTGAGAGGCAGTTCCCTAATCCCAGCAGAACCAGTATCATTTGAGCTGTCAGCAAGTGGCAGGCAGGATGGATTGTGCCTCTGGCTGTCAGGCAGCGCTGCAAACCTCCCAGGGCTTCCCCCCGTGGTGGCACCTTGGCACACAGGCTCCCCAAAATTCTCTGAACTTGTTTGGTTTACCTTGATTAATAAGCTCAAGTATTCATAAAGCTGAGGCCTGCCACGAAGGAGGTGATAAGCCATAATTTGTAATAAAAGAGCTACCTTTTCCAATTGTCTTCAGCTGAAGCTGAGGGTCCACAGTAATGATTTATTGCCTTACTGCCAGGCTCTTGATAAGTGGACACCAAATGGCTCCTCATTACTCAAAAGCTCCTATGCATTCTTGAACTAAAGTCCCTTCCAAGCTTCACTTACTCCACTTTCTTTCCGAAGAAAATGAATCAAGGCCCTTCTCTCAGTAGCCTATAAACTATTTTAGCATAAAAAAATATCATAAATGAGAAAGGAGAAAATCTTGTTTGCTAAAGGGCTGCTGGATGAACTGCCTCTTGCCCTTTTGATAGCATCTTTGAAATGGAAATGGCCAGCTGCCTGACCTTCTGTTCAATGACCCTTTTTGTACAAAGTCAAATTGCAGTGGCTTCACAGCAGCAATTCACCTATGGACATAAACTAGATTTCAGGGGGGTATGGAAGAGGAGGCTTCTATCTGCAGTTTCTTTAGAATATTTCTTCCATGTTAGTATTTCCTACATACACATCAAGAATCAAGCTTATAAAATGAATTACTGTTCAAAGAAGATATTTAGAATTATACTTTAGTAGCTTACATCTCTCTACTTCTTTTATATTATGGATATAACAAGCCGTCTTTAAAAATCATTAATCAAAAAGATTTAGTGTGTGAACAGTGCTACATGCAATTTTGAAAAAAATTCTATAATCAGTTATTGGATTGTGGCATTAATTATTTAACTCATTTTATTAGAACTCAAGGAAAAATATCATTCTAAGCAGAATGAAAGATCAGCAAAAACAAAAGAAGGGAAAAAATATTATATTTTTAAATATGTTGAAACTTAGGCGCCCAAATTTAGAAACTGGCTGGCTGTGGGAGATGTCCAAGTACTGTGAGAACCCCATTTGCTGCCCAATTTATGCTCTCACAGCTTAGCTCATCCTGTGATACAACTGCTTTTTAAGAGCAGTCATTCGTTGTTAAATGTATTTGCCAAATCCAAACCCATTCTTCCAGCTGGGGTAAATCACTCGTGCTCCATTATGCCAGCTGAGGAGTTGTCCAAGGAGGTTTTGCAGACATCCACAGCAGCTCAGGCTCAGGGTTGTTGGCAGGAGCAGTGGGGCCATGGAGGGATCCCTGGCTGGAACTGGGGCTGTGCCCTGCCCCACTGCCACACACCCTTTGTGTTCCAGCCCCACGACTGTCCCCCTGCACACTGCCAAACACCACCCAGCCAAAGAGAAAAAGAGTGGGATGTGTTTGCTTTTACAAGCACTACGTTCAGCAGTATTTCAGCTTCATCTAAAATTATGCCTGGATCATGTAAGCATAAGAAATCATTCATAGCTGTCAAAAAAATTAGACCCTTAAGGTAGCTAGTACATTTTCTGATTAAAGAGCAGGCCTGATTGTTGGTTTACAGCTAACAGCTGGTATGTTAAAGCTAAAATCTGAGTGTCAATTAATTCTGTATCAGATCAGCTGAGAAAGACAACTGTGCACAAGCATATGGTCATTGCAGGAATCAGGCTGCTGAAAGCTGAGGGTGTTTGATGGTTTCAGCCTGGCGCTCCTCACTTATGATATTGTAAATGAGGCTAAAACAGTTTAATTCGTGTAACTGGCAGTCAGAAGGAGTGTTTAATTGAGGGAGAGGGGAGGGCTGGCAGCACTGTCAGCTTCTCCTGCGGTTGCTTGATGCACCGTGGACTGTGCCCAGTGGCAAGTTGCCCAGTGCTGTAGCACACACAAAACCAGTTCATAATTACACCATAATTCAATCTGAAGTCTTGTTTCCAATAAATCCCTCATGAAATTAGTATTCTACCCAGCCTCAGCCCAGACAGCCACCAGCCCTGCCACCCCTGCACGAGGGCATGAGGGGCTGAATGAGTTCCTGTCACTCCTGGGGAGGGCACGGTGGTGGCCAGGGCTCCTCTTGGCCACCGGCTGGGACCCTGCTGTGCTGCCACTGTGCCCTGTCCTCCTGCTCTCTGGCAATGGGGAGACGTGGCTTTCCTGTTTGGGATACACTAATGGCTTGGAAATTTTCTAGTTGATTGGTTACAATGCAACCTCAGAGGAGAAGGAAAACAACACTCAAAATGAATAAATGGAATACAGCATAAGGGATGACCCTCCTTCTGTTCCTGCTGGCACAGGTCAAGCCAGGAGAAGTTTCATGACATACTCTTGGGCCCCCAGGTTCGAAAAAACATCTGTGCATTTGCCTAAGTTTTAAACATGTATTTACCTCTATTCCTACACAACAGCACTCTCAAATAGTGTAGAAACTCTGTCAAACCATAAAGAATAAATTTTTATAATATTTTGTAGAAACTGTCAAAGGTTTGATCCAAAAAGAAGTTTAGGTGAAATTCAGGTATATGATTTTAGAAATACTCCCTGAGTATTTTAGAAATACTCCCTGATTGTATTTTAATTTCTGAGATGCTTAAACCTAATTTTCAAAGTTAAAGGTTCAAGTGGACACAGGTCCATGCTGCCAGAAGATTCTCCAGCATGAGCAGGCTCAGTAGCTTGGCACCTCCTGAGGTCCAAGAAGGGGATGATCTTCCATCTGCTCTGCTTTTGTTCATATCCCCAGCCTTGCTGTGCTGTGTCTGGTCTCTCTTTTCACAGAGCAGGGGGAGAGGTGCTGCCATTCCCTCGTTTTTCTTTTTTTTCTCCCAGTGAAGCCCTGTGGTTAAGGCAGAGGGAGACCTGGGTTTCTCCTCTTCTGCCTGAGAGGTTTGTGTACAGGGAGCTGTGGCTACTGAACTGTACCCTTCTATGGGAAAGGCTTCGGAGGGGACCAGGAGGGAAATTGCTCTTCACCCCTCCTGTTGAGAAATGCAATTTGGAAAGGTCCCTGGAGGCAGTGGGAGCAGCCACGAGCCTGATCATTTCACTGAGAGAGGAAGGCACTCACCTAGCAGGCAGGATGGGCCCCGCTGGCCCAGCACTTCATTCAAGGGCTGATGTAATTAAAAAAGACACAAGTAAATAGTCATCCTCTGTTACCTTTTGTATAAAAGCATCTGAAATACTACTGACAGAGAAGGAGCTGTCTTTTCAAGTCCCATATGTGGAGGTCTCTAAAATGGCCAAGAAGTATTTCACAGATGTTTAGAGGAAAATAAAATTCTCTCTTTGAGCTGAGAACAAGGATGAAACACTCGGACCGAAGGTTAGTGTCCTCCCATATATATAAACCTCCCGGGTCACTGGCTGTTAAGATAGAAATGGTTCCTCCACACTGAAGCACCACAAAGCTGCAGGACTGCTGCATTTACAGGAGAAATAGTGAAGTGTTACTGAACAGAGTCAAAGCACAGACTCAGAGATATGGGGAGAGCAGAACAAGAACCCAGGCTTGGGGGTGTGTACATGGCATGGCCAGGGAGGAAGGTTTTTAGAGTTTTCAGAAACTTTTCTAGAGAGATAGATGGCTATATTTCCCCCCACCCCCATTTGGAATTTGTCCCTATAACCACTGCATGTGAGCAGCTCCAAGGAAATGCCCACCTGTATGACCAACACAGATGTGGGGAGCCCCTGAACGGACACCCCCCCTCAGGCTGTCCCCATGATCCAGCATCCAAGGACAGGCTTGCCAGGAGTTACCAACCATTCCCTCTGTAGCTACAAAACACAATGCTTATGCTTTCTTTTCACCCACACTGTCCCAGTGAACATGAAACTAGAATAACCACAGCATACGTGTTATTTGAAATGAAAATGGCAGCACATTCTCTTCAGGAAAGTCTTTTTTCATCTGCCTTTTCACCAGTGGCACCGTGACAGTGAGGATCAGTTAATGCAATCCTCACAAATCAGCTCTAACCCCACAGATGCTGGGAACCTTTGACAGAAGAGCTTCATACCATGGAGGAAGTTACCTAATTCTTAAAGGTCTTTACAGGTTGGGCACTCCCTGTTGTTTCTGCACAGCAGCAGAGCAGGATTAGGGGCATGACACAGACACCACTGCAGGCAGAAGTGCTCTGCTAATTCCCCCCTGAAAATTATCTGTTGGCTCTGCTTAAAATCCAGGGCTCCTAGGTTAGGGAACAAACACTGTTGTACTCAGATTAAATATCTTTGTTTCCCAAAATAAAATAAATTATGGAATACAAGATTAATTAAATTATTTTACTCAAAACAACAAGTTGAATCCTGCAGTGCAGCTTTACCAGACTAATGAGCACAACAGTGAGGCTGAGCAGAACTCTAGCTAGGAGATAGGAAAAAGTGGTTCAAAAACCAGTGTGACAACATGCAAATAAAACACCTCCCAGGTTTTATGCTTTGCCCTTATAATCACTGCATTTGGTTTGACGGATTCTGCAATGCAAAATTGCTTATGTACCCTTATTTTCTCCCAGACATCGGATTGTTTATTTTTTATGGCAGAAGTAGCACACAGACCATAGCACGTGGATTAAAGATGCTGCATCCATATCTGCTTGTTGCTATTATTCTTGGCTTGTGAATATTTTAAAGCACGTGCCAACTCTTTGCCTCTGAAAATCAATGCAAGTTTGGCCATTGACTTTACAGAGCTGGATCAGAACTGAAGGTCTGTGCCCCCCACCCCCTTTTTAAATAAGTGGGAATTTTATAGGATAATGGTCCTGGAGCATATTGATTGGCCTCAGCCAGGCTGCACATTGCCCTCACTGGAAACTGTAAAACCTGTAATGGGCTGAGCACAACGGGGATGTGACTGACATGTGCCCAGGGCGTTTGGGGCTCAGGGCTGCAGGGTGGGAGGTGCCACAAGAGGCACCCGGCAGGCCTGGCATGACACCACTGCATGAGCACAAACATCCACAGCCCTGCATCTGCTCTGTGGGGCTGCTGACCTCAGTGTGACGGGCCCTTGTGCTGCTCTGCAGGGACAGCACACGAGGCTCTGTGTCCTGCCCACGCTGAGGGGACGGTGCCCGTGCTGGGGGACAGGCAGCGCACTGCACAAAATGCTGCAGGATTCAGCAAAATGGTGATGTGGAAAACTGGCAACAGCATTTTGGCTCACTACCTTCTTCATGTATCAGAAGCATTGAATAAGATAAGTACAGAGAGACCTGTGGGGTTTTGCAGAGGTGGTGTGAACCCTACAGAAGAGCTGATGAACGTATCAGCCCTGTGCCAACCTTGTCACCACCCTAAACCAGCCCCTGCCTCATCTGGTGGCTGGGTATCTATTTGTTGCTCTGTGCAAAGAACATTCAAATCAGAACTACTGTCCTGGAAAAAATCTTTCCGATATAACAACAGATGATGTGAGCCCACATCAGTGGTGGCCTCTTATTGACCAGTAAGGGTTTTGGATCAGGCCCTCCCCTGTGGTCATTTCCAGAGGCAATTATTCTGCTAGCTCCTGCTTTGCCTTCTGTGACGTAGTGTGATTGCTCTGGGGCTGGCCAGGCTACTGTGCTCTCCTGGAAGCCATTTCCCTTCACTGAACTTTGATTGTGAGGAATAGGTTATTGTCCAGGGTTTGAAAAGGAGACTCTGCAGAACCCTGGCTGGATTGAGACACCCACTCTTTTCATGCTCAAAATCCAAACAAAACACTGTTTTCTCCCAGCACTGCATGTGATTGCAAAACAATCTACATGTTTGCGCCTGTTCATCTGAATATGGGAATATGCTCTGTGAGAGTTCCTGCTAAAAACATCCTGTATTGTCTGCTGCCCACAACGTTTCAGAGCACACACACAGGAAATAAAATCCTAGTTTTGCAAAAATCAGGGGATTTTTTTTACTCGTTACTTTTCTTTTTAACCTGACCTCACCTCACTTAAAATAATGTTTTAGGTACAGTATTAATGAAAAGCTACTGTCATATAAAAGCAACACAGATGCTAGCCAGTGTAATGATGATAATGTAAAAATCATAGAAAGTTGATGTGTGACATGTACGAGCCCTATTACACAGGCTGTGCACGCACGTGCATGATATTCAGGACACCCTCTTATCAGGTTTAATTATATTAGTACCTGCTGCTCATCTATATCCTGTATAAAAGCAGCCAGGCAATCATTAGAAATAAGCATTGCAAGGTAAAGCAGAGAGTGGAGCACAGCGGCGGTGTCTGGCGGTTTGATTTGACATGCTTGCATAATCACCTATGGGATGGCTCCTTCTTGTTTCATTTTCAGTAACAAACAAAAAATCTCCTAACCTGAAATAATATGATGACAGTTTTCCATAAAGGAAGAAGCTGAACTGCTTATGGCTACAAAGACAGAGGAGATTGTATTAAAGGACTGTGAATCTCAACCTCTTTGTTGTGTTCGCAGGGATTTTCAGGGTGATTTAGTGTGGATTGATTTGCAGTTTATTCTGCAGCCATTGTTTGTAATGTGCTTTGCAAGCTCATGTACTCTGAACCTTAATTGTTCTAAATTAAACTATGGGGACCAGACAGAACACATTTCAATCAGAATTACAAAATATTGCACCAAATTCCTTTGGGATACATAATCTCTCGCTATGTCTGCAGCGCTTGTATACATGAAGGAGGAGTGAGAAAGCATATTTAGGAAGACATTTTACTATAATTTAATTTACCCTTTTCCATTGGTAAAGCAAACAAGGACAGAGGTATAGGCAGAAACGAGCAAGGGAAGTCGTTCTGAAGCTGCCTCACTGTGGTGTTTTTCACACCCTGCGAAAGCAGCTGCTGGTGCACAATGCTCTGTTCAGGGCCAGCAGAGGGAAAAACACTGCCAGCAGCCAGTGGCTGGGCACTGCCTGGGATCACAGAGATTGGCAGCGTAGAGAAGGCAATAAAAGCTTATTTGGGCTAGCATGGGAGAAAGGAGCAATATAACTTGCATTGATTTGAACAATTCTGAGTGAAAGAAGCTCAGATATTAGTAGGGTTGGAGCCCTTTTAAGCCAATATGCCTTTACTGAAGGAGCTCTGTAATATTTGCTTGAAAAATACCTTTGTGTATCCTTGCTAGGACTGACCTGGCTCCTGGCAAGTTGGCAGACAAGGAAACCCCTTCTTTTTTTCCCTCTCATTTTTCTTCAGGTAATAGCTTCTTCAGCTGAAGCTTCTCTGAAGAACCATGATAAAGAAGTTATACATGAAGATTTAATTTGGGAGAAAAACACTCTGTGAGTATGAGAAAGAGTGTGAGAATGCAGGAGTGGTGGCAAAAGCAGGAAAGGCTTTTGGGGAAGGGCAGGCGGTGCCAGTGTAAAAAGCATGGCCATAGGGAAATAAGGGCTCAGGACAGCTCTGCCACCCAGAATCAGATATCTGGCCTGCACAAAGCTCTTCTGCTCAGTGTGTCAAGGCTCTAATAGAAGTTCCCTTTTCTATTCAGCCCTAAAGTGGGTTAAAATCATTAAAGAACATTATTTTTGGAGTTTACCATAAGAATATTCTTTCTATGCCTGTGTCTGAGCAAGGTAGAGCGTGGCTGCTCCAGTGGATACTTCAGCATCCCATACTTGGAACAGTCTCATCATAATTTTAGGCTATATTCTGCATTGCTCTTTGGGTGATTTGAGCTGGGACCTCTCAGCAGTGGGCTGTCTCAGCAGCTTTGGGGGCAGAAGTGATGTCAGGATGCTAATCTGCCCCAGGCTGCACTTCCAGGAGCCACCTGAGCCTCCCTGGTGTGGGCAGAGGGGGAAGGAGGCAACTCCCCACCTAGAGAGGGGTATGGTGCCCTGAGACAGGCCCTGAACAGCAGCAAACTTTAGTGGCAGAAATAAGGAAGGAGATGTGACAAAGGACAGAGACTGACAAGCCTTGGCCTCAGCAGAGGGGTGAGGAGCTGTTTACGTGGCCAGTCCTTGGAAGGCACCGTGATTTTGGGGTAGGAATTGAAGTCCTTCTCAAGCTCACAAGTATCAGTGCCTCTTCCTGTCACTTCCAGTCTAGAGAAATACAGATCAACTGAACAGCAGCCCAACAAGCTCTGGAAAGTCACAAGTGATTTGTCAGAGCTTTTTTGCTGGGAGGTCACAACGAGCACGAGCGTGTTTAGGCACCGTATGTGTCCCTATTTATCGACTGCACCTGTGCTTCCATGCCGAGCCTGAAACAAACCAGCTCATACTCAATTTAGCATAGCAGTCTGAATTAGTTAATTTTAGTCAGTTGGTGATTGTTATTGCTAAGATCCACCACTGTTCTGCATTGCACAGGCATTAAAATTAGTGTGAAGATTGACAGCCTTTTCCCAGAAAGAATAAAAGTATCCGCACATTCATGATGAATATAAACAGAAAGGTCAAGACTCAAAACCCAGCAGTCACCTATATAGTCTGCAAACAGTAGACTGTCTCATAAGGTCACAACTCATTTAAGCCCAGTGCTTCCTATGAATGCTCTGGCAGATGTACATAAGTGAATGGCTTATTTATCATCAAAGCCTTAGCTCAAATATAACTTTATTAAAAACACTAAGTTTTTACTCCTCTTTTAATTTAGACTAAGAAATTCAATAGTATTAGGAGAAATTACTCAAATGTTCAGATTGAGATAATACTGGCTGAATATATTGCTCTCAGTGCCTGCAGTGGTCTGACAGCCTCTTTATATCAGTGATTTTCAATCTCTTCAATGTTTATGTATCTAAAATCTTCTGCTGGAGGTAGGGACCCTTATAGTGAAAATTTAAGCCAACTGACAAGAGATTTGCTATCCTTGCTTATCTTTTATAGTACTCTCAATCACAGCCCATGGACCCCAGGTAAAAAAACACTGACTGAGGTATTTACACAGCCCTCCTTCCCACAGCACCTGAATACCCACCTCACCATGGATTTATTTTTACTGCAACAACGTGAATAAGAAGAGCACTGTTTTTTCTCATTCTTACCTACCCAAAGAGCAGAGACATCAAGTAAAAGATTCTAAAACCAGACAGAAATCAAAGATTAGCTGCCCAAATCCATCCTTATGAACCTACTTAAAGTAAAGAAATCCAGTAACTCTTTTTTTGCCCTATCCACAGGCAGGATTCTCAGCCACATTTATCCTTTCACCAGTGATTTGGTTTGCTAGATCCTTATTTACACGTTATTATTCGAGCTTTGAGATCAGGCTTTTCAACATTTCAGAGTGTAAATGAAGACAGATAAGTGGTGAATTTTAGGGGCAAAAATGATGTAAGAGCAGTCACTTATAGCAGTAACAAGGCTATCTCATCTAGAGATTTTAGGTTTGGTGCTAAGTTTAAAAAAAAATTAAAAATATTTGCTTATAACTAAAGGCACCATGTGTGTCTCTGCAGCTGGTCTTTGTGGGATCCTGATTGCAGCACTGCTTCAGAAAGATTGACTCCTTGTTTTAACCACTGGCTTATTTAGAGAGACTCATGAATAAAGTCAACTACACTGAGAGACCTCCTATGTGCTCTGCTGGTAACCAAATGAGATGGTAATTTGGTCACTTAAAAAAAAAAAAAAAGGGCTTCACAGTGGGTCCATCACAGTGTTATCTCTGATGTGAAAAAACCCCAGTGTCACAAGTGGCAGCCTTGGCACAAAAGTAAAGGCCTGGTAAGCACAGACACAGATTTGCCCATGCTGAATGCTACTGAAATCCCACTTCCAAAGGGCATTCCTCCTCTTCAGAGTGTCAATCCCACCCCCACTGCAAGATGCAATGGGAATCCATAGGTAAATAAAATATATGCTGATTACAGAACTGCTTCCTTTTCTTTCCTCTAGTATTGCCATTAGGACAAAAAGCAAAAACAACTTTTGTGGAGAACAACTCAGCAGCTACAGTTTTGAAGAAAAGCCTATCATTTGTACAGCAAAAATCAAAACAACCTTTTATTTGTCACTGCAGGGAGAAGAAGAAATATGATTCTTGTCTCCTGGCTCGGTAATGTTGTCTTCAGCTGTGCATTTTGTCCAGTTGTGCCTTATCATGTGAGTGAAAGGAGGGTTTCTGCTCCTTTCTTTCTTCCCTTTTCCCAATCTTTCTTTCTCTACCTCTTTTTTTTTTTTAAATACCTTCCTGGTCTTCACCTGACCTCTTGCTCACGTAGCATCTGTTTTAAAATGGTCATCCACTATCACCATTTCTTTTGGGAAACACGTTTCTAAGCCTAAGCATACAAGATTATAGCAGATTTCTTAGCTTACTGTGTGGTGTGTTTCCCATGTGATAGCTTCTCCTCAGGAAAGCTATTCTTTCATGCAGCCATAGCACCAGCATTGATCAGTGGAAAAGTTCAAGGCAGCAACTCATCAAGCACAGCTTCAATACTAGATTCCAGACAAGGTCTGCAATAAATAAGACCAGTAACAAAGCATCATATTTCCTCCTTACACAGAAAACCAACAGTGACACAGTTCTAAATTTCAGAATATAAGGACAATTTCTTCTCTGCATTGGAGCAAGATGAAAGCTGGAGGTATACTCTCTTTTAATATAAACTATCTTTAAGTAATCATGAATTTTTAGGATGCTAGTCTTTGAAGTGTGCTAGTATATAATTTTAAATGCACAGGTTCTTACTGTAGGAGATTTTTCAGTGCCTTCACTGACTAGGGCTTTGCTGTCTGAACACTGTGATATTATTGAATATGAGCGTTTAGAATATATTATTCTGACCCCAGTGTTAGTTCCTGCTTTTTATAAAATATAATAATGGTTCCAGGATTTCAATGTTAGCTAACAAAAAAAGAACAATCTAGTGCTGTAAGCAGATAGGAAAAAAATTCCAAATAGCAGTGCGATAAAAAAATATACACCCTATGAGGCCCTCACAGATTATTGCTATTGATTTCTTTCCTGGAGACGTGGAAATGTTACCAGATGGGGTGTTAGGCAGTAAGTGTGTGGGTGCAAACGCAGTTTATTGCTTGCTGTCTAGAAATCACTGAAAACCTTCACAATTCTGTTGGCTGTGTCACATAAAAAGGTAAATTTTTTGCCCTACACCAGTCCTTACAAAAAGCTACATGACATGCCACGCAATGAGCATACAGTAAATTTGTCTCTAAGGAAAAAAAGATCAACAAGGGAATTAAACACACACAGATACATGCACATGCTTACCAGGGGCCGTAAAATGCCTTGCACATATTTGAGTATTTGTCCTCATCTTGGTCATATCCTTGCACTATGTTGATTTAAATTAATTTGAGAGACTAAATTGATTTATTTCATGGTTTTTCTCTTTTACTTCTGCCTTGAACATTGGGCTCTGTCCTGTATTTTATGCTTATGGAAGTGCTAATAAGATTTGCTGTAGGTTTCTAAAAGTCAGGTACTGGAGCTGGAGTATAATGCACAACTGTGTCTGACCCCCTCGGGGATGCACCCATTAAAAAAAAAAGGCTGACCTTCTGTCACTTTCTTCCTCCTCCCTTTTAATGATTCCTTCTATATCCTTTTGAGAAGATCTTTACAGCCCTTTGACCCCTGTTAGAACAGGAAGACTTAAACAGCTAAAAGTACCCTCAATATCAGCGGTTGCCAACAGGAGCTCAAGAGGCTTTTTAGGAAATGCCAGAAGACAATAACCTACATTTTCAATGCATTTAGAGACAGGTCCACATTCAATATTGTATAATTCCCCTTTCGTTTGCTTTAGCACAGCACATGCTGGTGCTGGGCAGAGGCCTGACAGTGCAAACAGACATTCCCCAGCCCCAAAGCTGCTGCTTTGGCAGCAAACCTGCTCTTAATGGCAAAACAGCAGATCTCTGCTAATTCTGCACGTTACCTTACTTCCCATTTAGCCTTCAGAAAAACAAAACTGTGTGCTTTGGAAGGGTCAGGTGGTTCTGGCAGCACTCCCCTCCTCTGAAGCTCCAGTCCTGCTGTTTCCTGAGCCTTGTAACATCCTCCACCGCCCCTGAGCCCGGCATGTGCCGCTGCTTGCTGTGAAGAGAAGCAGCTCAGCAAAACCGGGTCATGCCAAGCAAAAACCAGGCTTTGGCTGCTCTCTGTGGCTGTTTCTCAGGTGGCAGGGAGCACTCCAGCAATCTGCAGCAGAGCAGAGCTGTGCTCACAGCTGGAGCACAGCTGGTCACTGAGCTCAGGCATCAGGAGCATCCGGTGGGAGGGAGCAAGGATGGGCTCACTAAAACAACAGCAAGGTGAACCCAAGGGTGACAGCACCTTGGCAAACAACTGCTTAAGGAGGCTTGGTCAGAGAGTGCAAATGAGCCTTTGTGCCTTTCTGCAATATTTAGATTCTTCTCTCCCTCTGGAAGAGCAGCCTCTGATTCTGCTCTGAGCCCCTGCCAGACAAAGTCAAGCAGGACAACTCTTCTGAGCAGAGCAGTGGGTGGCCAGAGCTGAGCTGCAGGTGGGGCCCTGAAGAGCCATGAAGTGATACTGGAATGGAAATCCCACAGACTGTTGCAATGGTGTCATAATCTCACAGGCATCTCATCATGTGTGTCATCAAATAAAATATCATTAAGCAGTATGATGCAGCCACCAGCTTTCAAATTCAGCAAAAAGTGTTTTGGGGAAGCAAAACAGAAAATAAGATAAGCCCACCCAAGTCCCTGAGTCTTATTTGTGTTTGTTCCTTGAGGACACTAACCATAGGAGAAGAGCTGAAGCTGTGCTAAAATTAACCTGAGCCATCTCTCTAAGAGTTTGCAAAATGTTCCCTGATACAACCAAGCCCTTGTGCTGTCAACACATCCAAAAAACAAAGTCAAACACTAAGCAAATCAAGTGAGCAATGGGGATATGTAATAAGAAGGTATTTCAAGGAGGACAATTAAACACAGACACTTTGTTTTCTTTTGGGATCTCCCAAGACTGGTTAATTTTTGTTAATGCTCACAGTGCATACTAACTTTGATAGCTCAAGCAGTTTTCTGCTAAAGTGACTTAAAAGAATTTATCCTGGTGCAAGTACCTGTGTACTGCAGTGGAGTGCAGCCCCTTGGCTGCTGAGGGTGAAGTTACTCTTGCAAGCAAACAAAACCACTGCCTGTGGTGTGAGGGCATTTATGACATGGAGACTGAGCTGCTGTGAATGACCTTATTGGGTCATTTGTAGGCCAGCAGGCTTGGAAAATTGATGAAACTCGTCTTCATGGTGGGGATTTCAGAGACAGTAACAAGGAGATCCCCATATGAGTGATGTTCAAGCCCTACAAAAGGAATGGCCAAGAATATAATTGGGCAATACCCCACATAAAGCGTGATTCTCCAGACAGTGAGACATTTTGTATACAATTCACTCTAAAGGAAAGAAAGCCTTCTGTTATGTGTTTGCATGACCTAGTGGACAGTGCCATAATAACCAGGTGGCCTCAGTGTCACACTGACAAAGGATGAAACTTACTCTAATATTTTTCATAAGGGCAGTACTTTTATAATTGCCAGTGAATAAAAGTAGCAGCCCCAAGGAAGAGGGAAGAAAGGAAAAAGGTAAATTTTTCCTGCGAGCTTCTTGCTGCAAATGAAAAATGAATCACAAACATGAGTCTGATAAGCCTTGTGGGCCAAAACAAAGCACAGCCGAGTCCCCAGCTCTTGCTTTGTCCTCTCTGAGGCACTGTGTCCCTTGGGGACCAATTGTGCAGCTCTGAGTCCTTTTGCCTGGTGGCCTGTCATGGAGTCTGTTAGACTATAACTCACAGCTGCTCCTTCAGAAACATTTATTTTTGTTTGTTTGAGTTTATTTCGTACACACACATGTGCACACACAAAAGCCTGGCCCTGTTTTTTCAAGAGGCCTGGAGTGCCCAGGCATTTCATTGTTTTTCATGCATTAGCTTCAGAGGACTTCAGGAGTAGGGGAGTATTTATTTATGGATTAGATTGACAGAGTGCTCCCTACAAGTGCTCCAGATTCGTCTCTATTGAACTCTGTGCACTTACTCTGAGGTTCTGATCCTGCAGAGCAAAGGGAACCCACCCCAGTGATGTTCTCAGCCCAGATGTTAAAGCTAAGAATATGTTTAAAGTGTTTGGGGACTGAAGCTCCAGCCTCTAAATATCACATGAAAATAAATGCCCTATGATTCTCACCAGCTCCTGAAGCTGTAAATCTTTTAGGTTTATCATGAAATATTAAATAAGTAAAGCCAACACTAGAGTCAAGAATGAGTCTGACACTCAAGTCAGACCTTCCAGCCAGCAAATTCACGGAGTGCATATTTACATAACCTGTAGAAATTATAGTATTTAGGCATATTATAAAGCTCTTGATACCATAAAAAGGCAGGAATATTCTTAACTAACCAAGAGCCACCAAATCTTAAATTTCTGAGTACATAAATCTCCTATGTCAGACAGGATAGACTTCATGTTAGCAAAAAGCCCCCAGTAGAAGCAGTGATTGCAGTAGCTTGTTAATGAAATCCTTCCTTCAAAGGAGTGATTTTAGAATTCTGCAATAGCCAATGAAAATTACATGCAAACATTATGGTCATTTGTTATCATTATAAATTGTGATAATGTCATGGCTGACTTACAAAGATGATGACCTGAAAGGCCATGACATTATGACATTACATTTTATCAATAATGAAAAATTGCTTCTTTTGCATGATTGTACCAGAGGTGAGGCAGGACCCTGGAAAGCTGCTGGCTCCTGCAGACCAGCCTCAGCTCTGGAGAGGGAAACAGACCAATAAAACCATACTTGGGGAAAATAAACCAATCAACCAGCTGCAGCAAAACTAGAGATACAGATAAAGACTACACAGTATATTTACCTCACGGTATTTTATTTGAATTTGTGAAAGCCTGGATGATCTATGTCTTGAAAACAGTACAGAGGAGATCCACCCAATACAAGGAGCTCACAAAAGGCTCTTTCTAGTGGTTAGTTGGCACATTAAAAGCCTTGGGGACCAATGCAGCTCTTAAAGAGGAGTCCAATGTTTTCAATGGCATTAATTGATAATTCTGTTTTAGTTGTTTTCTAATCCAGCCTCTCTCTTCACTGCCCAAAATGCCCCTCTACCCCATGGCTCTAACAATCAGCTTTAAGCTGGATCTTAGTGATGCACAGGACCCTGATCAGCATGCCAGAGAGAGAGCTGGGATGAGCAGGATGTTCAAGGGAAACAGCTCAGCTATTGCCACTGGCACATGTGCTCTAATTTGACAGCTGTTCCAAGAGCCAAAAAGCTGGAGTCATGCAGGAGATTCAGTTCTGCCATGCACAGACACATGATGTCTCCTAACTGCACTGAAAGCTCAGCTCTCAGCCACCTGCCCCTGGGTGGGTATTTATACCTGAAAGAACATGTGCAGTCGAATCTCCAGTCTCATCTTTTCTGAGGCATGGCAGAGCTGAACATCCTGAAGAACTGCAGATGTGGTGACCTCCACTTTTCAGCACACTGTGATGCCCAAACCCCTTACAGGTAAATCATGATCCCTTCTGCATGCTTCCCCCACACAATAAATATCTGTGCAGCAATTCACAGAGCCCCTGTCCTCAGACACACCTGGCCTTGTCAAACCCTGCAAGGGGGACAGTGTTGTACAGCCCCAGCACAGCCATGGGCTCTTTTCCAGGACCAGAGAAAAAAATCAGTGACTCTCAGAGACTCACTGAACTGCTATCATCCTGTATGCAACCACTTCTGCATTCCTGCCTGCTGCTCCTCCACTGTAAGAGCACCAAGTGCACAGCAGGATCTCCTTCCAGCTCCCCTGTCCCACCACTGACACCCCAGGCAGCCCTGAGCAAACTGATGGGCTCTGCCTCGTGCCTGGTGCTGCCACTGCCAGCAACACAGGCAGAGGCTGCAAATCCTCAGCTGGAATTGAACAGGGGCTATAACCTGAGTTTAGACCCAACCCAAAATTTCTCAAGCTCCTGCAGACAGTGGGGGCACATTTAACAAGCAGAGCTGCCTGCCTTGCAGTGTCCCCTCAGTGTCCCAGAGCGCTGCTGGTGGGACAGGGCTGTGCCCCACTGTGAGGGGGCTGCATTAATATTGCAGAGATGCCTGCAGTAATGTGTGTAAAAATGTGTGCTCACTGTAATTATTTTTAGAACATCAGCCAAAACTCCATTGTGCATCTGTAGTAATATTTATGAGAAAATAAATGCCCATAGTGGTTCTCTCTATGCAGGGATAGTTTCTCAGTAAATCAACACATACTTTTTTTTTTTTTTTAGAGCGTGGAAAAATAGAATTTGAAAAAGTTGGAAGCACTGTAGCACCTTGTCTATTCTCAGCTGCACTTATTCTCTCAGATGGCAGTAGAGAGGCAAATACTCATACACCACAGGCTGAAATTCCTAAAATAAAGACTAGAGGATATTTAAAATCTTGACATGCAAAGTATATTTTTGTTCATCTTAGTTTCATCTTTTATGCGGGTACTTTAGGGCAGGAAAGTAAAAGACCTATTTATTTGATGCCATTACTTCTCAGTAATTGCTCCTGTGCCTGTTCTCTTGATGCCACCGTTTTGAGTGATTTTTGTGGAAATTAAAAGCAGTAGCACCTGACACCTGAAAATTACAGAACTTGCCTTGGTTGTTGTGGAAAGGATGGCAGCAGCAGCAGCAGCACAAGACAGCTGCTTGCCAGCACATGGGGCAGGAGCAGAGAAAGGCTTGACCAGTTTTCACCTGAGGTTCACTTTTTGTGTGCATGGGGTTCTGCTGGTGGTGTGAAATCCCAGGGCATCTGCCAAGATGTATTGCTTAATGTTCTCTGCTTTTCAAAGGTTCAGTAAGCAAAAGGGGTTATCCTGAGCAAGCTGCTGTGGCCATGACAGGAGCAAAACACCTCTGTGTATAAATTTGAAACCTTTAACCTCCTAACTGTCAAATTTCAATATTTCTGGTCACAGTGTTAAATGCACCCTAGCATTTTTATTGAAAGAGTTTTCAGGGTATCTGGATGGAAAAATCAAAGTTTCTTTTTATATTTACACACTGTTAGTAAGTTGTTAAAGAAGAATAAAGCAAGGTGACTGCCAGCAATATTTTGTATTAGTGTAAGCTTTACAGCCTCAGCATAATAAAATAGGCACCCTATTTGCTTTGAAACCTGTGATGTACACTCTAAATGACTCACTGTTATTGCTGCTCTAATAAAGCCTACATCTTACTAATGATAAACAGACTGCACTGTGTTGAGGCTGCAGTCCAAACTGGACAGAAATGAATACAGGAAAAGATAAGATGGGATGAAATGCCTCTTATAAAAAATAAATACTTTAATCAAATCTAGTTTCCAAGTCCTTCAAATATCAGTGCTCATCTTACCCATTTATTTTTAGTTAGTTTTTTTTTTGCCTTTGCATATGCAAAGAGCATGCCCACCATGGATAGACACAGTGATATTACAGTGCCCTGACTAGAGATGCCCTCATATTTTGGCACCTTTTCCTGCTCTGTCCATTTTTTGTGGATGAATCCTCTATCATTCCATCAGAAAGACCTTTATGACAGCAGACGGGAGAAAGAAATAATGGCTTTAGAAAGCCATTTTCCCTTCAAACAGTAAGTAAATATTACCAGAGATACGTGTGACAGTGATGGAGAAACCCGACATGGAGCCATCCCTTCCAGGGGCATCGCTTGGCTCCTACTCCCTTCAGCGCTGCCACCACCAGCAGCTTCAGCAGAGAGCGCCCAGGGTGACATTTAGGAAGCCTCTCCAAGGTGAGACCTTCTGAAATGTCACCAGTGGCAGCAGTTCTGGCTGCCAGCTGCTCCCCAGAGGCCCCTCCCGGCGCAGCCCCGCAGCACTGCCCGCCCTGCGCTCCTAAGCCGTGTACGAGCCAGGATTGAACATTTGTCCTTAAGCCCTGCTGCCAAGAAGGAAATTTATTTTGGGGCAATGAGAGGATTACAACCCGGCTTCTGATCTGCCACGATCCTGTTTTACACTGGGGTGACTGCTGGCTCGAGTTAAGTTACTGTGCTTTATGTGGAGGAGATGTAATCACAGCAAGGCTTTAAGCACCTATTTCTTCCACTGAAGTGTCTCTGGCTCACAAGGACAACAGGATGGCAGTACCAGCATCTCTCTCAGAATTGGAGAGCACAGACCTGTGCCACTAGACATTTTATAAGTTTCTTGGATGCAAACTTGCTCAGTTTCTGCTTCCATGAGAAAGGTCTTTTTTCTCTGCAGATTTCAAATCTTTGTGTGTGTGTTTCAAAGACAAAATGAATTCCTTTGCTCTGTCTCCTGATATGGGAGATGTAGTTTTCTTTTCTCAACCTATGATATAAAGAATTGCTATCTCTCTGACTTGTAAAACATTTTCTGGCATTCTTAGACTTCTGAGTATGGAGCTTGAAGAAGCAAGATGCCAGCTCTGTACCTGGGCAGAAATAGCCCAAATCCTTCTGAACAATAGAGTCATTTTAATAAATAATATAATCCTTCTGATATTTAGAGTCAAAAGTCTTGATTCACCCTGACAGGACTCCAACA
Organism: Dicaeum eximium; assembly: GCA_013396995.1. Classification (NCBI taxonomy): domain Eukaryota; kingdom Metazoa; phylum Chordata; class Aves; order Passeriformes; family Dicaeidae; genus Dicaeum; species Dicaeum eximium. The sequence goes on from VWZP01009737.1 coordinate 69,407, forward strand.
GCAACCATTGGTGACCCCTGAGATGTGGGGCAACAGACCTGTTACATGGAGTGATCAACAGCTCAGGTAGCTCCTGCCTGCTGGAGTGGGACCTGCTGCTTCCCTACTCTACCAGTCCCTGATGGTGCCCATGGTTTTGCCAGGAAATACTTGTAGCCTTATTGGATTTCCCACAGCTCAAAATGTCACTACAACCTGAAAATCAACAATTCTGCCATTCTGATCAGAAAAGAAAGGATGGTCAGTTATGCTCTTAGTCTAATAAAATACAGAGAGATCTCAGATTAAAAAAATGAAACTAAGTACAAAGAAAGGGTGGTTCTGTCCATATGATGCACTAAGGCCATTTAGTCCTAATAATCCTTTGAAACACCCTGTTCAAAAAGGTATTTGGAGTTCTTATCACATTTAGGAACTTGCTTAAAACATTTCTGGATTTATCTGAAATCCATTGCTAATTGTGATTGGTTCAGTCTGTTGAAATGCAGGAACCAGAGCATGCAGAAAGTCCTTGGCTTAGCGACACTTCCTAAATGTATTGTGACAATGAAAAATAAACTTCATAAATGGTTGTCCAGTACCTATTTATTTACTAGGAGTTATAATGAAATTCAGGCCTTTCAGTCCTAAAAGAGTCTTCACCACAGAACACACCCAGTGCCTACAGGCAGCATTGCAGGGCATTTCCCAGGTAGGAAAATGTGTGCCAGTGGTGAATGTGGGTGCTAACAATTCCAAGTTTCTGAATTTCCTAGCTGTACACCTGCTGGGGTGTTTTTCTTCCCAAGGGAAAGCTCTCACTTTCCCAGCAGAGATTTCCATAAAAAAACCCTGTATTCTCAAAACAACAGGTAGTATTTTTCTACTCTGTTCCATATCAGAGAAGATATCCTCAAACAATGGTAATAGAGGGGTTGTCACTGAGCAACCAATCAAATTATTATTAGCAAAACACATTATAAAAGGTGCTCCATTTTTTATTAAGCTAAGAATAAGCCTTAAACCTTCTAATATCATAGAACCTTCTCAATAAAGACTTCTAATTCTAACCTTCTAAGATAGAGTCTGTGTTCTTGTTCATGAGCAACAAGGACAGGTGAGGGCACCTGCTGGGTGGGAAGGCATTTGATATCTGTCCCAAGCTTTGCCACGATGCATGGGGTGACACTGGGGAGGTCACTGAAGCTCTGTGTGCCTTCTGCTGGCTCCCTGGAAAGCAGCAGCACGGAGGGGTTCCCACAGAGCACTGTGGCATCACAGGGAAAGGGGGACTCTTTGGCAGCTCCTCACTTTGTGCTTTTCTAGAGACACAACTCCTGCTCCTACTGCTCTTGTTTTCAAAACATACAATAATCTCAGTTTGGGCTAATAACAATCAAATACTATAATTTTAACCATGAAATCAATAGTCATGAAAACGCCCCCAGCTCATTATAGCTCTCTTGGGAAGTTTTCAAATAGATAAGGATAATGGCAGAAGGTTGAAGCTAGACTGGATCAAGCACTAATTGCAAAAAAGATGAAGGACAATTTTGTGTCTAAATGTAGGAATACTTTCAGTTATGATTCTAAAATAACATTCACTTTTGGCAAATATTTAGGTAGATTCTTGTGTGTTTCTCAAGTTATTCCTTGATTTCTAAATGGGATCCTCAGCTTCAAATGGCTCCTTGGTGTTCATCTACTTGTTGTAGCTAAAAACTTCATTGTACAGTGGAAGGCAAGGAACAAAACCACGTTTGTGTTGTGTAACCAGCACAAAACCAGCCTAAGCCAAATCCCTATACCCAGTGGGCATTGGGCCAAAGCCATAGCCAATAAAAGAATATTTGGAGCAAGCAACCCAAGGACAAGCTGTGGCTGAAATTTATATAACCCATTGAGAAAACATTCAGAAATAACCACTTCCATTTTGTGTATTTACAAAGATGCTGAGCAGTTCACAGTTTCTATAGCAAAGAAAGATTACATTATAGAATGTTGCCAGTCCTATAACATTAAAGCCACCTGAACTTTGAAGAGGAAGGGTTCCTGTCTTTGCAGTGGCCTTGTGGTTGCTGGGAGTTCCTTCAGCATCCCCTTAAATTGCTGGCATTTGGCTCATTTGTGCCGCTTCTATTCAATTGTTGACTGTGTGATTGAATTTACCATTTAGAGCCATTACCGTGTGTCATGAACTTTCTCAATCTGAAACGCGAGAATCTTCTCTTAAATACGGGGCTGCTGAGAGGGAGGTGTCGTGGGGGCAGGTCCCGCAGGACCCGGTGAGGGGAAGGAGGTGGAGAGATCTGAGGAGCTCTCACAGCATCACTTCCTTCCCTTCCTCCTCCCACCTCACTGCTGCCTTCCCTCTCCAGTGCCCCTCTTCGTGTCATTCCCCTCCTGCCCACACAAGGAGTCCTGTGGCACCCACGGTGAAGAAAGGGACCTACAGGGTGCACGAGTAGTTTTCCATACAAGCATAAAAGATGTGTTTATCATCAGTTGGAGTTTTCTGGCTTGAAGCTGAAGCGTGGAAAAATTAAGAATACTGTTTCTCTCCTTCCATGACCCGTTTCCCTAATCAGTAGCAACATTAGCAACAGCCAACAAGCAAATCATATCTGCAGAGGAAATTTCTGGGCTTGATTAATGCTGTTTGTCAGTTCAGCTGGGCAGAGTGGGGCTGCGTGGCAGCAACTCTCAGAGCACAATCCTTCAGGCGAGGCTGAAAGGGCTGTAAACAAGCTATGAAAGTTTAATGACATTCAAATATCTGAATGACTCCTCAAATGGTACAGTGGTTAGGAATTGTCCTGTACAGCTTTTGTAAAGAATTCACAGGGTTAATGACTAAAGAATGGAGTTCTGGTAATCAATATAGTCCTCTGGCTCTATTGATTGGAATCGCCTGCTTATTTTGCAGCTAAGATTTTTTAGCCCATTCAGAACAAAGACACCCTAGGGGACTGTTAAGTAAATAGGCATTTAAGACTTTTTCGTTGCTAAGAAAGTAGTTAATTATTATTAGTGCTTAAAAGTCTCAATTTAGACAGAACATCCCAATGAACATCATAATTTTGCTAGTTTTCTGTATGTTTTATGCAAATGCACGTGTATTGGCAGCTCTTTAGAAGTGTGCACCTTCTGGGCTGGACAAGGTGCCGAGGGAAGCTTCAAACCTGGAAGGCCTCAAGACTCTGAGTAGCTTTGCAGGGACCTGTACACAGAAAAGGATCAGGTCCCCATACAGTTGCAGTGTTTGTAGGGTGAGGACTGCAAAAAATATGAATGTGCCAGGGAATCCCTGTTGATCTTTTGCTGAAAGATGACATTTACAGAGGTTGAGGAAGATGAGTGCCTCAAAAGGGAGCTGGACTTTATAGATAAAACGTTCTACCAAAGAGAAAGTGGTTTGCAAACCAAGCAATTTTCTATTTTGTCATACACGTAAAGATTTTCTGCTGATGTCACTGTTTTTTGCAGGCCAGAGGTGCAGAGGATCACCAAATCACCTGAGGCAGCTGCCAGTACAGAGGGCACTGTGGCAGGGCAGGGAAAACCACGAGTGAATGTTCCTTCTTTGGCAAGCAGCGTGGCCTCAGCCTCTGAAAGCAGCCGTGAGCCCACTGCATTCCCTTCAGATTTCAGAGAGCAGGGGACACTCCAGCGACACACCTTGGATGAAGGGTGTGATCTGTCCAGCCAAACTGGGCCTGCCCTGGTTTGCAGTGCTGCCCTGGCCCCACACTCCAGCTGAGATGCCTCCTGCAGAACCAGCTGCAAACTTGGCCCTCAGACCCACCAAGGCTGACAGCTTCTGCCAGAGCTCCAGTGTTTTCACAGTAGAGCTGAACTCCTTGTTACTAACATCCTTTTCTTACTGCCACACAAATCTTAACTTGCTTTTGCCTTTTTTTGTCATTTTAACCCAGAAGCTGCTCCTTGCTGACAGAGGAAGGAGAACAGAATGGCACTTTCCCCTGAATGGCAGATGGTGGTGGAACTGCTTTGCATTTTGATGCCACTCTAGTTTCTTCTGTTCTTTGCTTGTTCAACCATTTTTGCTTGTTACACTTAAAGCTGTGAACCCAGTGGATCAGAGAAGAGAGATCCATTTGGGACTCAAGCATAGCTGATATTTTCCATCCCCCTTAAAAGTTAATTATCATAGCTGCTTGTTCGTACAGGCATTTGATAAAAACACAGATCATGCACCAGTCAACAAGCACTTATGCACCAGCTGAGAAATTAAGAAAACATTACATTTTGTATATGATCCAATTAACAGCTTTTTCCCCTGACAATGATTTCCTACATACTTAGGCTATTATATACAATTTGATAATATGTGGAAGTATTCATCACGCTTGCATTCCCTGACACTAATCCTGTTTGTAGATTCTCCTCACTTTCCCCTTCCTAGAATTCAGAGTGGAGATTCCTGACTGCAGCCTGTACAGAGCAATGGCTGGATTTTAGCCATAAGTGATGTCACAAATCCATAAAGTGACAGATAGAGGCAGAATGGCAGCTCTGCTCACAGTTTTACACACATCTTAAAATTTTGTTTCTGCCTTGTAGAACTGTACCCCCAGTACCTTTGTAAGTGTGACTCTCCAGCCTTGGTGGACTGCTTACCAACACTTGGTAACCTCTACTCCTTATCTCTTTCAGCTTCTAATGGAGATATTGTCTAAAAGAGAAACCCTGAATCTGAATTTTAAATCTCAGTGCAAATCTGCTGTCAAAAATCCTGGCAAGTGAATTTGAAGGTTTTATTGTACCCAAGTAGCAGTCTCTCATTTTGGTTACTGTTGAGGTCTATCCATCTGTATAAGCCAGCAAGGGAAAGATTTGAATTAATATTCTGGAAAAGGTGTACTTAAAAAGGAACATATATGGCAACTGTACAATGATACCTGCAGTGGGTGCAAGATCTGAAAATCATTGCAGGTCTAATACAGAGGAGCATTAGACAGATCAACAGCTCCCAGGATTTGAGCTGGTTTGCAGCTGATTTCAGACCAGAGCTTTCTTTGCTATAGTTTTACTGAACCCCATAAGGCTGGAGTTGGACTAAACGGGAGGTAGAGAAAATAGGGGGTTCCTCAAGGGTTTCTGAACCTTAGGTGGGAATTGCCTTGGGAGAACAAATGGGAGGGAGCTATCCCTGATTTTGTTTCCACTGTGGACCATTCTTAAAAATTAAAAAATGAAAGCCACATAGCACTGCACAGTGTTTTACAGTAAGTAACACAGATTGAGTCACACTGTAACCTTTTGAGAAATTTTGTAGGGAAAATTATTGCACAGTTTGGGATAGAGAAAGGAATTCTTTGTGGCCTTTTGATGAAAAAAAGCTCAAAAGCATTTCAGGTTGAGTAAGAGACTGAATTTGACCCAAAAAGGTTTTATTTTTTTTAGAATTTTTCTGGATCATCAGTGAAGAAAAATAATCTGATTTGTTATGCAGTGTAAAGACCTATTGCACATTGCCAGGAATACGATTGTGAAGAAAGAGCTGCAAACCAGTGCACATTGATATCAAATGTGTAGCTATTAAGCAAGGAGAAAAAGGAAGGTCCAAAGCTAGGGAATTAATGACATTTTGCCCAAGGGCAACATTCAAATGTATTTATTTTTTGAATTTGTAGTTTTAACTTTGCTGAATCCATCTGTTATTCTCGTATGTAAATGCTCCTCTCCTCTACTCTTTCTAGTCTGTGGGTACATTTTCCTTCTCTCCTTCTTTTTTCTTGTTTGTTTTTGTGCAAACTCCTCAGTAACACGTGAGATCTCCCTGAAGTGTGGAGTCAGAGAACATTTTGGGTTTCCAGGTAAGATTATGTTCATGCTGGGACCCTGTAGAAGTTGGGGCTTTACCTTTACAGGCTGCAGAGGACACTGTCCTGTGAAGAAGAACACAAGAATCCTCTGCACAGTTTTTCTGCACAACTTATTACGAACTTATCATGAAAATCTGAGGAAAGGCAAAAGTCATTGTTTTTTCAAGGATGAAAGTATTGATGTCCCTGATGGTGAATTGGGTTCAATTTGCAATGTTAAGTCAGGAGCCTTGATAACACAGGGGGAAAAAAAAAAAAAGAAAGAGAAGGAAAACCCCAGAATGTGGAGAAATCTTTACCATGTGGTTCTGTCTTCTCTTTTCCAAGATGACAGGTCTGGGTTCCTTAATTGGCTCTATGTTATAGGAAATGACATTTGCTGGAAAATGAGTCAAGGTGCTCCCTTTTTATGGAATGCTGGAGTCCCATGCCAGTGCAGCCAGGCACTCAGACTGGGGACACCTTGGGTTTCCAATAGCCTGTGCTAGTGGCTACCATGTGGAGTGACCCATTCCCGCAGATATAATGAAAATCATGGCTATTTTTATTTTGCATTGAAAATGGTGCTAAGCTTTTCAGGATCAAAGTTCTCTTCCAGGCCCTGCCAGAGACTCTAAAGTTCACTGTGTGACTTTACTATGGCCCCACAGACTCTTTTTACTTCTCGATCTCCTTTTGTATGATGGGAATAATGACATTGGCCCATCTAAAAGACACTCTTCAACATCCCTTCTAAAAAAGCAATAATGCTCGTTAGGGAGATGTAAGTGACATAAAGTGGTTTCTTTTCACTAGAAACCTCTCCCTCCAGATATGCAAAATGTATCTTTATGGTTTGGTTATTTACCACAGTGTTTATGAATTCATCTTATAGAGACAATTCATCTTATACTTTGGTATTCAGAGTAATGCAACATACTTACTAGAAATCCACCTAAGCAATTACTTCTCTGATCTATTGCCAGATTCCTTTCATATCAGCTGCAGCAGTTTGCAAAAACTTAACAAATAGCATTTTACATAGGCTTGTAGTCTATATTCAGTTTTATCTGATTATTTTTAGCGCAGTGATTTGAGAATCCAAATTACAGCTAAGAAAATGGAAAATTCATTTTCCAACAATGCCTTAAGCTTCACTAGCATTTTAGAGCAGAACATTTCTGTGATGGCCTTTGATTCAATCCAGGCTGAACGAAAGACATTTCATCACCACAGAATGCATTTCTTTATTTGCCTTGGATCTATGATTCTGTCAGTATTGAGAGAAAAGAAAAATCAATGCTGCACTATAAACCTCGGGCAGCCCCTGGCCAACGTGGTCAGCATGGTGTGAGCAAAGGAAATGGCAGGGGAAAAAAATTGACCGCTCAGCAATAGTGTGGCACAGAAACGGACAAAGCTCTGGGCTAATAACAGCTTGCAATTACACATGGAAAGCCAAAGCTTGTAGGGCATTCAGTACGAAGGGGATGTAATACAATTTATTGAACCACCGGTTAGAGTTCTGCAGCTTCTCAATAAAAAAAAAAGGGCTGTGGACCTGTACTGCTTAAAAGACAGACTTACATGGTGCCAGCAGGGGAAGGAGACTTGAAGAAAGCAGAAAGCCCTTCCTTTTTATGTCTTGGATAGTGAGCAAGTGGGAGAATGCAGCCTATTTATGCTTTCTAAAAATACACTGGTGAGGCTTAAAGGGACAGCCCCGCTGCCAGAGCCCAGCTGCCTCCACGGCTGCCTGCACACACACACACACCCCCTGAGCCACAGGGGCCAAACACATCCAACACTGCATTCCAATTCCTCAAACTGCACCTATGCTGACACACACTGTACATCCTGCCACTCTGAGCAAGGGGAAAAGCAGCATGACAAAAATCTTTACTCAGGTACCGCTCTTCGTCTGAGAGAAGCGAGGTGTTTCTGCATGAGAGAAGAACGTTAAAGTACTACTTAATGAGAAGGGAAAATCTTGAACTAAAAAGATGAGCCATTGAGAAACATGTTCTTCAACAGTCAGAAATTAAAAATTATGACTGAAAGAATGTGTTTTATAGTCATTAAAGGAGGTGGAGGCATGTGTGGGTAGGTCTGGCTGCAGTAGTGAAGGTCAGCACTGCACACTGAGGCCAACATCCTCCTGCCCCCACCCAGTGCCCTTTCCAGATGGGACAGCTGGGGACACACTGTGGGGCACAGCCTCAGCGCCAGCCACCTGCTCCACTGGGGTTTGTGCATCCACCAAGAAGGAGCAGGGTCTGTGAAGGATAAGTGGCTATGGAGCAGTCTTGGGGAAATACATACAAACACATGATGGGCAGGGTGCAGTATTTGTGTTTTCAGGGATAAATTACGCTCTTCAGATGGTGATGCAAAGTTTTGTCACTCAGTGGCATGAAAACAGGAGGTGCCAAGTCTCACCCAGTGTGGGCTGGAGCCCTGATGCTAGTGGGGCTGGGCTCAGCAGAGAGCTTGCTTTGGAGAAACCTCTGCATGATCCCACACTTGGGCCTCTGTCTGCCCCTGTCAGCAGAGGTGCACATTTACCAGATTATCTCAGCATCGGTTTTGGGCATTTGATATAATGGCTGCCAAACCAGTAGCAGGTTGCTCAAAGCCCTGTTCTAGAGTTAGGATTCATCTTCCCCTGGAGTTAGCCCAATACATCAGGTCCTGCCCTTCCTGGAGGACCCTGATCTTTGTGGGCCCACCCGGGTCTTGCAATTGCCTGACCATGTTTGTACATATTGTGAAGAAACATAGTTTCTAAAATTTTTGGCACGTGTTCTTCCTAAGTACTACAATGATGTGGTGAAATCTGCATTGAAAACAACTGAAACTATAGCCACAATATGTCTGGTTATTTGTGTTCTTAACTGAAGTCAAGCTCTCCTCAGAATGCTACAAGATTCCTCACCCTCAGTAATAAGTAACAGAGACAGATTTCCCTTCATTGTGACCAGTGGAGCCAGACCACGGGTACAACTGTGGGATACTATCCACCACAAATCTGGCCCAGAGATACTTTTGTTTAATCTGAAATGTAACTCAGATGTCATATTTTCCCTTTCATATTTTCATATCAACCTCTTCTAGTACAATTTTCGCTTCCAGTGGCTCCTCTAGGCTTCCCTGGCACAGGAGGATGTGCTGCCGACACACCACCTCCAACACCAAATATCAGGATTACTGCACTTGAGGATACCTTGTGTCTCTGGTGACAATTGCGGCAGGGTCCCCGCGCAGTAAGAGCAGCCCCGCGCCAGGCGCTGCAGTGGCTCAGCAAATCCCTCTCCCGTTATTGTAATTAAGTCCTTCTACATGACACGGCGCGAGAGATAAGGGATTATTAGTGCTGGAGACGTGAGGAGCGGCGGTGCCGGGCACGGCATCCCTGCCACAGAGGGAGCCCCTGGTCGGTGGCTTCTGCCCGCAGTGACAGCGCTGGGGGAGGAGGACGCGAGCGCTGGCCATTCCCAATGTCACCTGCAGAGAGCCATTAGCCCGCTCAGCCCTCTATTCCTACATGCTGAATCAAATTAATCCAACAAAAACAGATGACCTGTGAGCTCAGCCTGCCTTACAGCAAAGTCAAATGGGAGCGAGGGGCAGTGCGGGGAGAGGCAGGGAGGGACAGCGCTGTCCCCGCAGCCCCTCGCTGTG